>PISX010003413.1:0-137954 GCA_004024625.1 Mellivora capensis | reverse complement strand
TTCTTCTTTTTCTGCCCCCCTAGTCCCCCATGTTGCATTTCCACTTCCTCATATCAGGGATATCATATGATAGTTGTCTTTCTCTGACTGACTTATTTCACTAAGCATGATACCCTCTAGTTCCATCCACGTCGTTGCGAATGGCAAGATTTCATTTCTTTTGATGGCTGCATAGTATTCCATCGTGTATATATACCACCTCTTCTTTATCCATTCATCTGTTGATGGACACCTAGGCTCTTTCCATAGTTTGGCGATTGTAGACATTGCTGCTATAAACATTCAGGTGCACGTGCCCCTTCGGATCACTACGTTTGTATCTTTAGGGTAAATACCCAGTAGTACAATTGCTGGGGGATTCACATTTTTCTAATAAAAATGTCAGTTCATATAATTCAATACTATAATCTGGCTACATATAAACTTGATTTTTTTCCCCAGAAATTTTAGATTGACATCTAGAAGTGGTGTAGCTGAAAGGGTCCTTAAGTGATAATGTTTTCTGGCCACTACATGAGATAACTGAGTCCTACAGGAATGGATTGGTTTGCAAAATCTTAAAAAGCTTTTTTTCTGGCATAATTTGGATCAAAATCCAAGTATCTCCATTATCAGGCAAATGCTTTTACACTACATCAGTAAATGCAGCTATGGCTGGCTAATTCACGTTATTCATAATCACAAATCAAATATCCATTCTAGTAAAATAAGTTTTGGACCATTTTAAGTAAGTATTTTAATGTAGTTTGCAAATTATAAAACTTAAAGTATGAAACTGTAAGATAATAGCGTTGTTTTAAGCTGCCACATTTGTGGTGACATCTTACAGAATCAATAGGAAACCAATGCCCTTCAATTATGAAATGCCATTCAATTTAAAGAGGATCAGGGCTGCCTGGGTGGTTTAGTTGGTTGAGTGTCTGGATCTTGATCTCAATTCATGTCTTAAACTCAGGGTCATGAATTCAAGCGCCAAGTTGGGCTCCACTCTGAGTATGGAGCCTAACTTAAAAAAAAAAGAGATGATCAGTTTAGTTCACTTGGTATGTGTTCATTTAGTAACTATATTGTGTTTATAGTCACAGAAACACCCACAGAATGAGACTGACAATTTGAGTCATGTATGCAGTACATATACATCCTTCTTCCTTCTGAAAAGGACCTTAATTTTATTCAGACATCTATCTCATGAGATATCCGACATGAGATATACGACACAAGAGACTTCTCTGCCACCAACTCCAGAGATGGTTCTTACTAGTCTAAAAGTAATTCAATTTCATTTCTAGTTACTGTGTCATCAATATGCATGTTTCCCAAGGGGGTTCAGGAAAATGTGCTTCTGTAAAATATTCCTTCAAGTCCTTAAGAAAACCAGAGGCTCCACTTACTAGATTTATAACTTTACTTGCAAAAGATTTAAACTTTCTACAGCTTAGTTTGCACAAAGAATTATTATTATTATTATTATTACAATTTTTATTTATTTATTTGATAGAGAGAGAGAGACAGTGAGAGAGGGGTTACAACCAGGGGATGTGGGAGAGGGAGAAGGAGGCTTCCTGCTTAGCAGGAAGCCTGATGTGGGGCTCCATCCCCGGACTATAGGATCAGAGGCTTAACCACTGAACCACCCAGGTGCCCTACAAAGAATTATTTTGACAACAAACTGACATAATATAGATAAGTGTATTTTGACATTGCAAAGTTGCACACACTTGAGGACTCGTAATGCTAATAAACCCATTGAGTAACATGAATCACAAGGTTTGGTTTTATGGGCATTAGCAATCCATAACAATCTGCTTCTACTCAGTATACCTAACTTTATCTTTTGCGATTAGTTGGAAAAACAAAAACAAAAAATCTTAAGAAGAAATCTAGTCTGGTCAATGCCTGTGAATAAACCATTATTAAAACTACTTGTATTTTGTTACTCTATTTATATTTTTTAAAGATTGTATTCATCTATTTGAGAGAGAGAGAGAGAGAGAGAGAAAAGAGTTCAGATGGAGAAGCAGACTCTCCGCCAAGCAGGGACCGCGACGCAGGACTCCATCCTGCGACTCCAGGATACTGACTGTTATGCCCAAAAATAGGTCTGTGATTAAAGGAGCGAGACTGATATAAAGCGAAGGTCAAGCAAAGCTTTATTTCGTGCCAAGCATCAAGAATCTAACCGAACGTTAGGGGACGCACCTCTTACAAGAGAGGGCGACCCTTCTCTGTTTCACAGACTGGCTTCTAAGGGCAAAGGCCATGCGTTCAGGCCTGGCCACACACAGGTGGCCAATGAGTTGTAACACACACAGGAAACTCCACAGTGATGCTAGGTGACCAACTGAATTATAATTTACCCTAGTAGACATTTAAACTAGCCTATCACCTTGGTCAGAATTGGCGCCCAAAGGGCGGGGTCCATACTCCTTGGTAACTAGGGAGACAGTATGCAACCCCACACCGTGGGATGTCTCCACCTGGTCTGACCCACCCTTGTATTTGAGCTTTGTTACCTGAGGCTGGTTTCTGGGACTTGTTTTTAAGTAAATCCCCTGGGGGAAGGGGAGCAGGGACAGTTTAAGGGTTAAACAACAAGGTTATTATTTAACCTCAATGGAAGCCTCTGGCTAAAATATTAATTAGGTCCTTACAGTGACCTGATCCAAAGGCAGTTGCTCAAACCAACTGAGCCACCCAGGCACCCCATGTTACTCTATTTGTATGAAACAGCTCAAATCACACTGTATCTAGGTAAGTCATAACTGACTCAATTAATTATAAAACTATGAAGATACACATTTCACCATGTTCTACCCAAAATGACTTGTCTCTCAACTGAACAAAGTTTATGAATAACACATTTGGTCTTAATCATTTATTTTCTTATAACATTGTATCTACATTGTTAAATTATTACGTTCAATATCTCAAGGCATTTTAATAAATTGTCATCTCTTAATCTGTTGCTTTTCATCTTAATGGTGCAAAACTTTAAAATATTGAATTTATTAGTGCCATTTGAATATTTACATTACATATGTACTTTATATTCATGACTGCTTATTTGACTCTTAATCACTTTTGGAAAATTTCTCGACTTATTACCTTTAAAATAACTATCAAAAACTTGTCTTTTCATGGGGCGCCTGGGTGGCTCAGTGGGTTAAAGCCTCTGCCTTCAGCCCAGGTCACAATCCCAGCATCCTGGGATCAAGCCCCGCATCGGGTTCTCTGCTCAAAAGGGAGCTTGCTTCCTCCTCTCTCTCTCCCTGCCTCTCTGCCTGCTTCTGATCTCTGTCTGCCATATAAATAAATGAAATCTTTAAAAACAAACAAACAAAAAACTCGTCTTTTCCAAAAAGTTGAAAATGAAAAATTCGTCTTTTCCAAAAAGTTGAAAATAGCTACTCTATGACCCAGCAATCCCACTACTGGGTATTTACCATAAAGATATAAATGTAGTAATCCAAAGGGGCATGTGCATCTGAATGTTTATAGCAGTAATGTTCACAAATAGCCAAACTACAGAAAGAACCTAGATGTCCATCAACAGATAAATGGATAAAGAAGATGTGATATATATATATATATGTATATATATACATATATATGTATGTATATATACATACATACAATAGAATACTATGCAGCCATCAAAAGAAATGAAATCTTGCCATTTGCAACAACGTGGATAGAACTAGAGGTAGTATTATGCTGAGCGAAATAAGTCAATCAGGGAAATACAATTATCATATGATCTCCCTGATACGAAGAATTTGAGACAAAGTGGGGGTTTGGGGGTAGGGAAGGAAAAAAATGAAACAAGATGGGATCTGGAGGGAGACAAACCATAAGACACTCTATCTCACAAAACAAACTGAGTGTTGCTGGGGGTAGGGGTTTGGGAGAGGGTGGTTGGGTTATGGACATTGGAGAGGGTATGTGCTATGGTGAGTGCTGTGAAGTGTGTAAACCTGGTGATTCACAAACCTGTACCCCTGGGGCTAATCATATATTATATGTTAATAAAAAATTAAAAAATTAAAAAAAATACTTGTCTTTTCCTACTGCTCTGAACAACCATCCATTTTATAAATGGATGTATATATATATATATATATATATATATATATATGGTTTTAGTCTCTACCTTTATCTAATTGCTGCATCTTTATAAATTCTATTATTTTCAACATAATCATGAGTTCTATAAATATAAATACTATGTATTGCATCTTACATATTTCCTCATTCTGTAATTTGTACAAGGATTATTTTTCTGAAAATTTTTCATATGATAAAATTGAGAAATTTATCTTTCTGGAATATTAGAGTTGTTATACTAAGATTGAAAGTAAATTCACAAGTCTTACAAAAATATAAAATGATAAAGACAGAATATTAGACTATGAATAACTTTTTGTTATTGATAATGGATTCTGTATTTCATACATTAGTATGATCCCCCCAATTGTTGCAATGTAAATATTCTTTCTTTTATATATTATACAAGTTAAGAAGCATATTTTTCTCTTGCTTGTAGTCTTTCAGTCAAATGCAAAAAAAAAAAATGCTTTTTTGGCTGTATGATTCTCTGAGTTGTTGATTTTTATAATCTGGGCACCCCCAAGGATCAAGATACAGAATAATTTGGAAGTTTTGTGCAATTCGGTGAGGAAGGTATTTCTCAGATCCTCGCACAAAAATATGGGCTTTTAAATATTTTATGTCAACCATAAGAAGGCATCCCTTTTATTCAAGTCTTATCTACCTTTTTCCCTCCTCCTGGATGTGAGTGTAGTACTGTCCTTGGGCTCAGAATTATTTAAATTCAACTTTACTTATTCCTAGAAGAATGACTGTCTACTTTTATATTGCTGTGTCTGTTACTTTTTTCCCCCATTCTTCTCTTAACCACTAAAAGAGTGACATAAAACAAAAATGAAATAAAACAACCCCAAATTTAAATGCATAGACATAAAGACATACCCTCTAAACACAAATAAGACCATGTCTTGTTCTCAAATGATGTTAATTCTGACAAAAAAATGTAAAAAAAATATATAATACAGAGAAATAAATATATAATACTCAGTTAAATATAGAAAGAAATTGAAAGATTGCCAGATCAAATGAGGTAAGCAAGCTTTTGAAGATATTTTTAAGATATTCTCAAATGGTAGAGATGTATCAGAGTGACCATATTTCTGTAATAGTATACTGATTTGTAAATTAAGTAATCAACATGATAACACTTTTTAGTAATTCAGATCTCCTGGTGGTCTATTTGTGTAAATTATTTGACTTGCAGGAGAGAAAAATGCATGTTATCATAAAGGTGACATCATTTTCTAGTTCAAAAGTAATAAAGTTATTACTGACAACTACTGAATTCAAGGTAAACTTAATATTTTAGTGGAAAAAATACACTACTAAAATCTATTTCATTGTTATTAATTTTATTATTCATTTTAAATAGTCAAAAACACCTGTGTAATAACACCAAAGGGCAAACTGTTGACGGGCAACCGGGGAGGCACACACTTGTCTTTCGAGTCAGCCAAGGCTTCCCTGAGTAGAAGATAACTGAGCTGTGACTTGAAGGATGAATAGAAGCAAACAATTGAAAAGGAAGGCATTTCATGTTGGTAGAAGTGTGTGGCATTTAGGAAATTATGAGCAAATTAGTGTGACTGGAGTATAGACTTCCTAGGAAACACAGGTTGGAATTAATTTATGAAGGAATCCTGTATGCCATACTAAATTCAGAGCTCCAAATATTGCCAGTTTTTGTATTTTGTTTTCACTTTTAAATAAATATAGATTGTTTTGTTATGAGGACTCATCTTTCAGAGAATTAACTCTGGCAGCGTTAAGAAAAATAGAAATTGGGAATAGTAGAGTTATTAGCTATAGGGGTAGGTCAAATACTCCATAAACATTCAGAGAAAAATAGAAGATCACTGAAAGTGTTTTTTTTTAGACTTTTATTGTGACTTAGAGAATAAAAAGTATTGATATATCCATACACATATAATTAAGACAAAAGCTCAAAAAAATTCTTAATCTTACTATATTTGATGTGATCTGATATTTTTCCATTTCCTTTTATTTTCACTTTCAATAGATAATGCAATTAGACCCAATGAATTTATTTCACAGTCAATTAAAGGGTTATTATCCACAAATAAATGCTAGCAAAGTGAGGATGAGGTTCTGAAGTCAAATATGGTGGCAAGAAGGAAAGACTTCTATGTACAAGAAGCATAATAATAGTAATATTCAGTGAGTACTCTTTTGTTGCCAAGCACATTTAATAAATTATCTTATTCCAAACCTTCCAAACCCCCACAAGAGAATTGTAATTTTTTTATAGATTTATTTATTTATTTATTTTGAGAGCCTGAGCAAGTGGGCAGGGGGTGGGGCAGAAGAAGACAATCTTTCAAGCACTCTTGTTAAGTGAGGAGACTGACATGGGACTCTATCCACCAGCCCATAAGTTCATGACCTGAGCTGAAACCAAGAGTCAGATCCATAACTGACTGAGCCACCCAGGAACCCCAAGAGTTGAAATTTCTATCCAATTTTCTAGATGAAGAGCATAGACAGATCAAAATAAGTAACTTCTTAGGAATTATAGAATAAAATGCCAAAGCAGAAATCCAAACTTAGGTTACCTCACTATGTGTTTTATAATTAAATTGTATTGCTACTAAAACATAGTTAAAATGGGCATGAGAGATAAGAGAGGAGTAGTAATACATAGATAAAGATAAATGGTCTGAGTATAACATTTACAATATCAGTAATTTTAATATGTGTTAATATAGTATTGGATATTGTTAAGGCCAATATTAAATAGACAGTTGTAAAGTCCAACAAAAAACTTGTGTAAATTTAGAAAATGTGCAAAATCTGAACTTCTCCCTAGTAAACTAGTAAGGAGTAGAGCTAAATACCTTTAGAATGCTAAATATAATATTTATTTATCAAAATCATACACACACATTTTTTAAAAATATAAATATTATATCAGAAAGGTGAAGCGATGAAGTATCTAATGTAAATGAATTATTTAAAATCAGTAGTGCTTGGTAAACTTTTTGCAAAGATTTTAAATGAATTAGTCATAAATGCTTTTAACTCTCAACAATCAACTCTAGGAGGAAACAAAAATTGCTAATATATAAAATTTATATGTGTGATTACACAAAACAGTTAACACTCCTGGAAAGGAGCCATTGAAACATTAGTTTATTTTCTTTTTGTACTAAAATTATGTTATTTCTAGATCTCCTTCCTTTCCACCTCCCTCCCCAAAGTATGTGGTTGCTTTAGTAGACTTCTTTTAAGATATTAAGTTTAAAATAGCAAAGTACAATATTATTTACTTGAGTGACATGTTAGTTCATTCAATTACAACATTAGTAATTTAGACCCAGTACTCACTCTGAATCCTAATTTACAACATAACAACCAACTGCAATGAAATCATGAAAGAAAGTCATCTATAATGGTGAATGATATCAATAGTACCTTGTCGCCATGTTAGGTTACACTCAGCTCATGATGGATCTTTCTAGCATTTCTTATGCTGGCAATGTAAAAATCCTTCAAGGTCCAACTTAAATTTCATGTCCTCTATAAAAGAGCTTCTGAGTATTTCAGCCCTTTTCCTTCAAATTCCTGTTTGTTTTTGCTTATAAAACTAAAGTGAACACTATGTTCTTTTTGTGTGCTCTGTCATACTTAACACAAGTATGATCATACAGTATGTACAATTGACACTTGTTCAAACCATTTAACTTTCATAGTTAATCATGCAATTACTTCTAATGTTTGGCCACCAGACAAAATTGTTCAGGATTTTCCAGCATTATCATCCAGGATGTTCATTTGCCTTTCTACCCAGTTGAAAAGGAAATCTATTAATCTAATCTCCCACATAGGGCACCTTCTTTCTATTGAACTATGGAAGAGGATAAAATAACATTCAAAATATTGCATAGAGCAAAGGGAGGAAATAGGTGTCTTTGAAAGGTGTTTCTTCTGGACTAATGCAGTCTCTGCCTTATAAGGAATCACTCTCTAGTGACAGGACTAATGTACTTACCAGAATTAACAAAGCTTTTCCTTATACCAGGACAGATCAAAGTTCCCATCCTCTATCTGACAGACATTTTGTTTCTACAGCAGTTTTCCTTCAGGTACAATCAGTTCTTGCTTTCCTGTTTTCCAGTTCAGGAAACATTTTATGTCTGAGGTTGTTTTACGTATATAATCTCATCCAGCATGTTTCAGTTTTGTAACTTGATTTATCCAGCTTTGGGTTTATCCGTTATTATCTTTTCCCTTTTAAGGGGAAAAGGCATGAGGTTTTTTGTTTGTTTGTTTGTTTGTTTTTGTGCGTGGAAATATCCTCAACCTTCCCCTCTCTAAAAGTAAATATCAATTATGAAAATAGGGTCTTATTTTGCTTTAGAGTCATGATTGAGTTATTTTGTTTCCCTCTACCTGGGTGGTAGATGAAGGCAAAGAGTTAAATATCAGGATCAGGGCATAAAGATAAAGAAATCCTGTGGCTGTTCTTAAGTTTAACCTTGGCTATGACTAAGTCATTTAGCCTGAGGTATGTGTACCGAATATTTAGTGTAAACATAATTGCAAATACAAATAAGAAATCACTTTTAAAGTTCAACATAAATGTCTTGGGTTTTCTGTTTTCACAGATTAATTATCTATATTTCTTCCCCCAAAGAATCCATAATTAAGAAATAATCATATATTTGAGTTCATATCAAAGTACAAGAAAAGGCTAATGAGACAAAAATAGAGTATGCTTATGTTAAAAACATATACATGAAACAACTCTGAAAGAAACAGTAATTTGTGTAAAGGTCCGGATAAGATTTTTGTAGACAGCCCTATTGCAGCTAGAGTTGACTTTAATTCCAGGGAGCCCCAGGTCCTTAAATGCACAGAATTGCTTCTGACAATTAAGGTCTCCAAGACTGCCAACATTTTCAGCTACACGCAGGTTTAGTTCCAAGGGGACTGTCTTTACTGAAAGTGTCCTTTCTGGCGCTGATTTTATTAATCCCTGTCGGTTTTAAAGAAGGAAGTCACTTTCGATATCATTTCACACTTTCAGGTTACCAAAGAGGAAATCTCAAGATAATCAATTCAAATGCTCATGGCCCTTGTGGTGCTTACCGGGTTACCCCAAGGAAAGTTCTGAAAATTAGGTAATTGACTGTGTATAGCCCAGAGGTTTCTTCCTGGGTGATTCTGCATTGGCTTAATGTTTTCACTTATGATACTTGCTTCAGATGGATTTAAATAGGATTATATACACGTGTTATGTTTGGCATGGGTATAAAGAATACTATTCTTTCAATTTCAACTTAATAATAACTTCAAAATAGAGGATTTGTGAAGTCTATTATCAAATATATCTTATTAAAATTTATTCTAGTACAACATAATATGGTGGATATCAAAAGGAGAAACATATTAAAATGCATAGGTGTTATTATTAACAGAACCATATTGGGCTTTCAAAAAATAGCATCTAGTAAGACCCTCTAGGATTAGTTTCAGGCCCATAGCTATTTAACATATTTATTAACAATCTGGATAGAGTGCTGAGAAGCAGATGATTCAAAATTGAGAGGAAAAGCAAACACTATGCTTGAAGATTTAAGATTCAATAAAATCTGCAGAGATTAAAAGAATGGACGAAAGGGTACTAAGTCAGCTTTAGCACATGCATTAGTAAAGGGAGAAGCAAACATTTTAAATTGAAACTTTAAACAGCCTCCTCTTTTGTGTTAGATCATGTGTTCTAGCTGAACAACATTCAATATGTATATAATTAAATTATGTAATTATGCACATTGTTATTTAAGATGCGTGTATACACCAGTGCCAAAAAGAGGCACTAAGCATCCAGATCTAAAACAATGTCAGAATAATTGCCAAAGAAGAACTACGGACAAAAGGCAAATTTTATCATAAAGTGATAAAAAATTCAACAGTTGGATATACAACCAGAGGCATGAACTTAAATCATAAAGCAGGATTAAACCACAGCTGGGGCACAGTTCTCTTATTCTCTATAAAGAACCTACTGACAGTCTGGAAAACATATAGAGAGCACACAAAGAGAAAATAAGTCATAAAATAAATCATATTATGAAAAATTTAAAGAACAAAAGGAGAGTGATGAGAACACAGACTATGATGAATAAAAAAAAGTACTTATTAAGAAAAAATACTTTGATCATTATGCATAATTGCCAAAACATTTATTTTATTTAAAACAAAGAAAATACAGATAGAATTGATGAGACAATTTTAAATCAACAACTTTCTAGATTGTATGTTATAATACAGATTCGTTGCTCTGGGCTTCAAAATATTTGCATGTGGTTCCTCAGGTAGACTATTTTTCTATTAATTTTCTGATCTTTTATATTGTGTTTTGTTAACTACTACTTAAGTTGTTCAGGTAAACTCACTGTAGGAGTTTTAGTTTTGAAATGTCCTTTTTTTTTAAAATTTATTTATTTGTCAGAGAGAGAGGGAGAGAGAGAGCGAGCACAGGCAGAGGCAGAGGGAGAAGCAGGCTCCCTGCCGAGCAAGGAGCCCAATGTGGGACTCGATCCCAGGACGCTGGGATCGTGACCTGAGCCAAAGGCAGCTGCTTAACCAACTGAGCCACCAGGTGTCCCTTGAAATGTCCTTTTAAGAATTCCATTTAATATATTTTATTTGGATTTTTCATGACTTGTCTATAAATGCACCTGATTTCATTTTATCAAAGACATCTGAGAAAAAGAAAGGAAGGAAGGGCTAGGAAAACAAGGACAATTCATTATCAAGTTATAGAAATATCAGCCTAGATCATTTTCATATATATGATAATATAAACAGTGAAAATGCAAACACAACTTTCATAAGAAAAGTAAGTTGCTATCTAATGATGTCTAATGGAAGTATTTAAAATTAGTTAGATGTTAGAAATTGTATAAGCATGCATTGAGAATATTCAGGGCTAATTAGGCATAGAGAATATTAGGGAGTGATTAGGAAGTTAATGCGAGGTATCAATTATTTTAACAAAATGAAGAGGGATATAACCGCATTGAATATAAATTGGGATTTCTAGTCTGGAAAAACTTGGTAGGTGTGCACATATTAAGAGGTGATTATATTAAAAAATCACATTATTTTTCTAGCCATATTTTTCATGCTCTCTTTTCAACATCTGAAGAAAATTAGAGGGAATAAAAATGGTGCTTTAAATATTTGTTGCTTTTAAAGTAATAGCTGTTTTTAAAAAGGAGCACTGTGATAAAAATATCCAGTAACATTTAATTTAATTGTGTTATTTAAGAAGATTTAAAAAGTTTACTTTGTACACCAATGGAACACATTGGCATATACAAGATGAAAGACAGAAAGATGGAACAGAGATAATACAAGCCTGAGAATGCAGTGGGAATTTACTAAGGAGGCTCCATTTCACATCAGAGATGCATCAGTCTCTCCTTCACGGGGTTAGTGATGTTGAATGTTGCTTCTGTGGAAAGGCTTTGATAAACCTGAGAAAAGGACAAGCAAAATTTAGTGAGTTATCAATGATTGAAAAATGAGAGGTACAGGCAAGAATTTTCAGTTGGAAATTAATTTAATGGGTAAAAACTTAAATGAAGTATGTTTACAAATTTGTACTGGCTTCCCATCTGACAGTATGAATAGAGACACATAACATGCAGGATGGTTTCTGTCATGTCACATCCATTCTTCAAGAAATTATCTCATATAACAATTAAAGTTTTTATGACTTACCTTCAAAGCTGTAATTTTTACCTGTCTTGTCCAGTGTTTTCTAAGATATTTTCTCAGACTGTGACAATTGCCTTTCCTTGAAACCCAATCCTTTATACTTTTTCAGTCAGAATGTACGCTTTTCTCATTGCTGTTTTTTTTTTTTTTCTCCTTTTCTGGTTGCTAGTTAGCATTACTGCATCAATGAATAATTAGTTTAAAAATACCCTTAAATATGTTCTACATAAGATGTCACCCACCTATTAAATTGGAGACAAATCTCACTATTAAGCACACAACTTCTGCTTCTTCCATGGTCTCTGATACAAAAGAAGAGGTTATGATTCTTAAAATATCATTCAAACAAAAGAAAATATGTTCTATTGTCATTAAAATCTAAGTTTTTTTCTTTTTTCTGAGAGATCAATTTAGTGACACTTTCTTATCTCATATTACCCTGGGTTACTATTCAACAAAACAGTACTTGGCTTTAATGTTTTTATTGCTTAAATAAAGAACAAACATTATTATGCATAGTATTATGCATTCTAAGTGAAAATTGCTTTTAAAATAGATATGTATATTTTATACATATGTTTTTAATTTTTGGGAAAACATTTTAAGAAAATTAAGGCCCTACATAGTTATATTGCTATGGCAATGATTCTGGATTTCTCATAATTCTAAATATACAAGATACTGAACACTAATAAAATATTATTGAATAGTTCTTGTATTTTTAAGGTTGTATCATACAACATATGTACTATTTAACATTAAATGTTAGAATAAGACCAGTGTATGTTAAATATAATGACATTTTTGGAAATACGGTAAGAAATGCTAGTAAATACCATAAACAAAACAAAAGCAATAAGATTTGTGTTTTAGGTACACACACTGGTTTTTATTATTTTTATGAAAAACTGACATTTGTGCTTATCCTAAGAGCATAAAATTTTGGAATTTTTTTCTGTAAGCAATTTTGGTGATTTTCTGCATTAGTTTATAAGATTAATATGACTTTTAAAATACAGTGCTGGGATTTATGATCCAGAGGCAAAAAGACACTTTATTTAATTTAGCTTTACTAATTTGCATAAATTATAGGTACAAAAGTATAACCAAAGCTAAATTATTACCACTTCTTTACCCACAAACATATAAAGCTGAGCTGACTATTTTAGCAAAAAAGGAGATGGACAATGATAAAAACATTATTCACTACTGATCCTTTTTTTTTTTTCACTCCTGCTTATATATTATTTGGTAAAGTCTAATACCTTTACTACATGAATTTCTACTTTGTACCATACATTGCTCAATATTAGTTTTTTGAGAGTCGATTTTTTTAATGTATCAATGGAATTTAAATATATAGTGGACCATGAAATCCCATGGTAATTTATAAAAGAGTACAAGAAGTTTTCTTGACCATAGCTATGAAATTATCATTGGAGCACTATATCCGGTGGAAGTGAAATATGCTGTATTTCTCAAAAACTGGATAAAACTCAACAAATGTGGGTAGAAAGGGAAACAGAGCTTTTTTGCCCCTAATAGTGAAAAAAATTTTCAACAAAAATCTATTCATCCACTTCTATTTCTGATACTTGAAAAAAGTTTAATATTGTAGGACAATGTTTGAAGATATTTGAAATGCAAAATTTACTCAACGAGACTTACTCCCCAAGGTCATCTGTCTTGCAGCTTTGCAAGATGCTGTTTTTGGCACATAGGAACCAGGGCTCTGGTACCAGCGCCTCATTAGCTTCCTCCACAAAGGGATGAATGCCCTTTCAGAAGAATTAAATGAAAAGTCAGATAAAACTAGGGCAGAAATTGCTGCCATGGATACCAAAGCTGGACTCAGTACTATAGTTGCATATCTGAACAAGTTGTTGTACAAAACTGCAGGAAGAGGAGAGGGGGAAAGAAAGAAAGTGCTGCTGCCAAAGAAAAGTATTCCAAGGACATAGCAGTGAGCATGACCCTGGTTTAATTTAGCTCTTTCCCAGTCAAGGTCACCCTCACACCATTAACAGAAGATACTGGTAATGAAGGAGCCTGTTGGGGGTGGAGGGAGCGCATCAGAATCATCTCGAGACAATCGATAGTAATTTTTACAATATTTAAATAAGGACAAAAATCAATACACCGTAGAGAGATATTCAAGCTCCCATGTAGCTAAAAGAATGGGAATGACAAAACTGATAAAAGTTAAGTTCAAACTGTCAGATTTAAAAGATGAAGATAAAAGAGTAAAGCTTTTGCTAGCAAAAGGAGAGAGATAAATTCAAGTAATATAGTGTCCTCCTTTAATGTAAGCCCCTCTCAAACAAGAGGACGACTGATGCTTACAAAACAAAACAAAACAACAAAAAATATTGGATGAAATGAAATAAATTTTGTATATTTTGTGATAAACCTTATGTAATAGAACACTTCTCCAATGTACATTACTACCGTTTCAAGTTTTCTGAATAAGTTTTTAAAAAGAGTGAAATATCATGTAAAAAGATGAAACAAGTTGGATGAATATAATGTGATAAAAACCAGTTTAATAGAACTTTATTGGAAGTTGTTTATTGTCTATTTCTTTGTTGTTATTTCATTCATTTAAGTAGCTATCGTGTGCATTTGATGTGGCCATTATGAAATCAGCATTTGTAACATCTGGACTGTCATAATATTCCCTAAAAACATTAAGTCATCAAGAAAACTTGCTTGGCAGAATTATAGGAAACTATAGAATTAAAGGAAAGAAATATAAGGCTGTTATGGTGAGATACATGGGCAGTAGGGAATTCTAGAGAGAATCTCATATATTTTAGATAATGTTTCAGGTGTTTCTGGAAAACCTGTTTAAAAAGTAACAGTGAGCTGTGTTTTGATAGATAAATATATGTTCACCAGGCAGCCAAGGATGGAATGGCATTCTAGAGGTTATGCAATAACAAAATCTTTGAGGTGTTAAACAGCATAGTGAGTTCAGGGAATTGCAGGCAGTATTTTATACCTAGGATATAAATTGGGGGAGTGTTAGTAATAGCATGGAGGAATGTTTTAATTTATCTATAATTGTAATCATCTCCGCCTTTTGTGACATAAACTAAATAAACATAAAATGTAAGGAAAAATACTTCCTATACAAAAGCACAAATCCTTTAGCACACCTGTCCAATGCATTTGCAAAATAAAGATTTAGAGGAACCTGCTGGCTCAGTCAGAACATACAACTCTTGATATCAGTCGGGATTGTGAGTTCGAGCCCCATGTTGGGTGTAGAGAGTATTTGAATTAAAAAAATTGAAAATGTAAATTAAAGATTCAGTTCCTCAGTTGCACTAGACACAAGTGCTCAAAGGATCAATAGCTACAAATACAAGGGGCTATCTTATTGGATCATGCAGATGTGGAGCATTCCATTATCTCAGAACTTCTTTTTGGATAGTGCTGTTCTAGACCACCACTGTTATAGAGAATAGAAAGAGGTAGGTGAAGTGAGAAGGAAAGCCAGAAATCTCGTCATGAGTGAGATAATGGAGGATCTTTCATGTAGGATCTTTCATACTTAGATCTTGAAACATTGTCCTCTGGACAATAGGAAGACACAAATATTAAAGTAAAAAAGCACAATAAAAAGATTTGGGTATGAGAAAACCAAAGAGAGAGACTGTAATTTATTGAACTTCTATATGTCTTAGCCATTGTGTTAGCATCTTAATTTTTGTGATACAGGCATTCAAAACTACTGTCAGGCCCATGATAGGGGCATAAACTCTTACAATCCTCCCATAAAATTTTTCCATTTCTCTTCAACTTTTAACAGAAATTTGTGAATCAGCTGTCATAAATGGAGGAGAGGAAAAAGACAGAATAGAGAATTTTAAGAAAGAGATATAATCACAAATTACAGAAAAGATTCAGGTGTCATAATTAAAAATCAACTTAATTTAGCAAATATACATTCATCAGTGACATTTCCAGGACACTCCCAGGTATGTGGCGGTGCCAATGCAGTGAGTTGATGATTTTGATTATGTAGTGTTCACTTTTTTACATTTTGTAGAGGGTTTGGTTACATAATAGGGATAAACATGCATACACACAAATGATGAAAAGGGTAAGAAAAAGTGAATTGATAATGCTCAAGTGCAAATTCCCTTCTTCTGTAAGAGTACATACTTCTAGATCTGTTGGAAAATAGTAGGATTTTGTGATATTTTTGAATTGTATATTTCATTTTTTTTTAAAGATTTTATTTTTTTATTTGTCAGAGAGAGAGAGCGAGAGAACAAGCACAGGCAGACAGAGTGGCAGGCAGATGCTGAGGGAGACTCCAGCAGGCTCCCTGCCGAGCAAGGAGCCTGATGTGGGACTTGATCCCAGGACGCTGGGATCATGACCTGAGCTGAAGGCAGCTGCTTAACCAACTGAGCCACCCAGGCGTCCCTGTATATTTCATTTTGATATGCCAATTTTAACAAATACAGTGTTACTTTCTAATTAGCAATTGAAAATATTTATACAAGCAAGAATTGCAGAAAAATTGAAGTAAAAAATAAAAGAGGAATTAGTTAAGAAAATCTAAATTCAACACAAATCCTTCATTGTTTTTGTTGTTTTCTTTGATTTTATCAGGACAGGAACAGACAAATTTGTCCAATGATAATACACAAAAATTTACACACAAATTTTGTCTGTTTCCTTTCTACTTGGTTTTCTGTACCACTTTGGACTCACTCCAGTTATGATTAGAGAAGACCCAAGCTCTGTTCACTGTCTTCTGTTGCCATCATTCTCACATTTTGTAAAGAAATTCATGCTTTCCTCTAGAAGCCCCTTCATGCATAATACTAAGACTTCCCCATGGCTGTCATAAGCTAAAGGTAACTCCATTTTCCAGGTTTGAGGAGCATCCG
Source organism: Mellivora capensis (assembly GCA_004024625.1). Classification (NCBI taxonomy): domain Eukaryota; kingdom Metazoa; phylum Chordata; class Mammalia; order Carnivora; family Mustelidae; genus Mellivora; species Mellivora capensis. The sequence goes on along the minus strand of PISX010003413.1, from coordinate 121,194 downwards.
AAGGGGAGAAAACATATAGCTCTACATACAGATGTAAGTGTAAGGGTGGGTACAAACACAAACATAGACATCTATCTGGCAGTGCTTTCCCTAAAAGTTAGGAAAGCTTCTCATCTCTCTGTTAGGCATCTTTCATTCTTCAACATTTATTTAAGAAACTCAGCAAGACAGGAAATGTAAACTTGAGACTTTTATGTAGCATAGGTCACATTAGAATTTACACCCATTTATTTTTATCTCTTGAGGAAAAAAAAATTAAAAAAAAAACTTTACCATAACAAGTTATTTAACTATCATATATTACATTACTTTTTACCTGTCAAAAGTAAGCCAAAGAGATTTTATAGGAGTATTTTGTTTTCATGGAGAAAATCTGATTAACTACCTTAATAAACAGTTCCACGACAATCTGTTCATTATTATTATTTTGACAAAGCAGGTTCTTTTTGATCCGATGTCATAAACCTGTATTGATACTGGGAAACCTGCAAAGACCAGGTCTTAACAACAGCAACTTATCACTTCCAATTTGATATTATATGGAGCAGTATCTCAAGCTCTTGAGATAAATCAAACATCATTGATTTCTTATGTTACAAAAATTGAAATATAAGATGACATCGTTTTTAAGCTTTACATAGTATCGGTTCAAGGTGAAGAACTGTGGAAAAATTACTTATACTATTACTTTTGTCTATTAAAAAAACACCATGCTCAAATTGATGATGTAGCTTTTTTTCTTCTGAACAGAAAAGGAACTCATTTTAAAAATTTACTCTTTATATAACATAGTCTAAGCAAAACTGTCCCCTGTGTATAGGATTTAGTTTACAATATATTTGCTTTGCTACTAAAGAGAAAAAAAGAAAAAAAACTTTTCATATGCCCCAGCTATTTCATACTTATGATCATGCCTCATATCTATAAGAGATAACTAATTTGTTCATTTACACATTTATTCAATGACTATTTTTGAGCACCTACTATGTGCTAGGATCTGTAGTGTTTTTGTCACATATAAAATCTGTGACAACTTGAAGCTCACAAGCTAGTGGTGGAGATAAACATAAATATACAAATACATGTAACACTGAAGACTGCAATAGGCATTATGCAGAGCAAGAGAGATGGGTCAGATTTGAGTGCATTATTAAATACCTCCTTATAGGCATAATTAACTGAGCGCTGTAGGATTGGTAGGAATTAGCTAGGAAAAATGGGCAGGGGCAAATTTTCAGGTAGAGTTATAAAGCTTTATAATCATAGTGAAAAAAATTTAATATCTTATCCAGGTGAAGAAAGTCACTAAAGAATATTGAGCACTTGAAAAAACTTGATGTATATTTTTATAAAAGATTATTCTAGATGCTTAAGAAATGATTGGCATGGTGGTTAGGCTTGGGGAGGAGTAGAAAAGGAGATTAGTTCAAAGATCATTTAAATAACTCAGATAATACAAGGTTATGGAAGCAGAGATGGTAACAAACTAAGGAATCTAATTCATATACAGTGTTGGGATGAGCAAGATTTGACAATGAACAGAAAGGAAGAAGATGAAGCTTTCAATATCGGCTTCCAGTGTTCAGAATTGAGAAATTAACTGGTCGAATTGTAATGTTCCTTACTAAAATAAAAGGCAAGGGAAATAAATATATTTTTGCAGTCAAGATCACGATACTTTTTTTTTTAACCATGAGTGAGATACCAAGTGGGGATACGCAGTGAGCATTTAGATATATAGGACTAGAGCTCAGATAGGGTAACTCTTGAATATGTATTTGTAAGACATGTGTATGGCTTTTGAGGGCATGGAAATTTAAAAAATCATGAAACTAAAAATATAGAATTATAAATAAGAAGAAAACAGAGACAAATTTCAAAGTTAAAATGACCCAACAAAAGGTACTTACTAATAAAGACATGCTAAGTGTAAGATGCCAGAAGAGCTTGAGGAACAGAAAATGGAATCATAGTTTCCGACATTGTTCCCCAGAAAGAAGGGGTCCAAATATATGGAACGCTGTTGAGAGATCAAGGATAGTTATGAATGCCATCCTTTGCATTTGGGAATACTCTATCATGGTTACAATCAACAGGTTTGGTGAGTTGGAGAGAACATTACCATGGGTTTTCAACAACATGCAAAGTATATATAGTGCTTTCTCCATTTTGCAGTTGAGAATACTGAAGCAAAGTCTTGTTACTTGCTTATTGTCAAAAACTAGCGTTTAGATAAAATGGCATTTGAAGATAAGTGTAGTAGACATAGAAATTTAGGTTTATAAGCATGAGACAATACAGTTTTCTATACTGTCAGATTCTGTCTTATTATTTACACACTTAATTTGGACCCTCAGTTTTGACCTCTAAGTGACTTTGAAAATATTGTCCCAGATCCCTTTCAGCCATTGCACATTCCTGCTTCTTTTGTTTTCCCTGCTTCTTCCGAAGGATATATCCTCTCTTCTTGTACATGACTAATATTGAAAATTCAGCTAAGTTACCACCTTTTTTGAAATGGCTTACTGTAACTTACTTTTGTCCTCTTCTGGGACTAGTGTCCTCATTCCATCTTTTTTTTTTCATCTTCATTTTTATTAAATATACTCTCTTGGCACAAAGCTCGTTCCATCTTAACACAGCACCTGATACATAGCTCTATGATTATAGTCATCGTCAATATGTAATATCTTGTTCATTTGCCTGCCTCACCTACCAGTGTGTTTCTTCTTATGGGCAGGGACCATATTTTGTTTACACTATTATGTGACCACTATCTTTTGAACTACATGGTATAGAGTGGACATCAACCAATGAATGTGTGCATCATGCTCCCCAAATTTACTTTTAGGATTTTTAGTGTTCATTCCACCCATTGCCCTCCTTCTCTTTATTCATTTTTTTATCCTATCCTAAGCAGAAACTCTTAAAGATTTTAATATAATTGATTTTTTTCATATCTTTTAAAGTATTAGGAGAAGGATGATACTTAGAAGACAAAATTGAACACAGTATGTGTGGCATCATATTGACATGATTTATATTTGCAATCCAGGTGTAATTTTCAGGATATAATATTTGCCTCCTATTTACTTGCCTTACGTTGAGAAATATGAGAGAAGTAAAATAAGTTTCCCCCATGTACCAAAACGTACATGTCATTATGTTTTTTCTTTTGTTTTTATTTTTTTCATTTTCTTTTCTTTTTTGAGGCAAATTTTATTTGCCAATTTAATAATCATCTTTCTCATTGCTTTCCCAACTGCATCCTCTTTTTGGAGCTTAATAAATTCTTTTTTTATTATTTTTTAAACTTTAAAAAAAATTATTGATTTACTTGAGAGAGAGGCAGGAGCATGGGGGGAGGGGCAGAGGAAGAAGAGGACTCCCCCCGAGCAAGGAGCCTGATGCAGGGCTTGATCCCTGGACCCTGGGATCATGACCTGAGCTAAAAACAGACTTAACTAACTGAGCCAACCAAGGCATCCATTATAAATTCTTTTAGAATCATTTAAAAATATTAATCTAAAAAATCATTGGTTCATATCACTTACTGGTCAGCTTAGATGAACAGTTTCTCTTATTTGTTGTGTTGTACAACATACTTATTTAATTATTGTCTCATGGCAGAGGTGATATTTTGTTATAGTTTCATAGCTGCCCAGATTTTATATCACTGTCAAAAATAGCTGTAACTTTTGGGAAAGTGTGATTTAGTTTTTAAATGTATCAACATATGTAATCTTAAAGTCTATGTTAAAAATGACACACAATTCTGAAAATTTATGTTCAAGAATTTATGTGCTACATAAAAGATTTATCTAATATGCATTGAGTCAGGAAGTCTGAGTTTTAGTTCCAATTCTAATGCCAACACATTTATGACTTTGGATAAAACAAGTAATTTTCATAGAATTGTTTTCTTTCTTTAATGATGGGATTAAAAAAAAATCTTTTCATATCTTCTGCAGCTCTAAAATAACACCATTCTGTGTATTAGAGGGTAAGTTGTCCTGGATGTGGCCACTGTAGGTTTTCCCAAATACTACAGTATAAAACAGTTTCACTGGATTTTTATTTTATAGTGTTAAAATTTTTTTCTTACCTAAATGCATATTTTAAAACTCCAGTTAACAGTAATATAATGTTGGGGCACCTGGGTGGCTTAGTTGGTTAAGCATCTGCCTTTGGCTCAGATCATGGTCCCAGAGTCCTGGGATCTGGCTTTCTGCTCAGTGGGGAGCCTGCTTCTCCCTCCCTCTCTGCCTGCTTCTCCCTCTGCTTGTTCTCCTTCCCAGACTCGTGTCAAATCAATCAATCGATCAATCAATAACATTTAAAAAAATAACATAATGTTAATTGATTTGGGTTTGGGCAAGTAAAATCAGAGTTATATTTGTGTTTTTGTTGTCTGTCAAATGTTAAGCATTTGATGAATGACCTCTTTTACACCAAAGCTGCATCCACAAGGAAATTGGAAAAGTTATTCTCACCTATATATATTTTAATGTAATGTATATTCTATACTTTTATTCAAGAATTTATACTTTTTTTTAAAAATTTTATTTATTTGTCAGAGATAGAGGGAGAGAGAGTGAGCACAGGCAGACAGAGTGGCAGGCAGAGGCAGAGGGAGAAGCAGGCTCCCTGCCGAGCAAGGAGCCCGATGTGGGACTCGATCCCAGGACGCTGGGATCATGACCTGAGCTGAAGGCAGCCGCTTAACCAACTGAGCCACCCAGGCGTCCCAAGAATTTATACTTCTTACAGTAAGAACTGAATGGTTTATATGCATAGTTGTGTAGACAGAGTGTTACAGCATAAAGCTTACATTATAAAATGAAAAGCTGAAGTTATTCAGAAAGAATCCATCTTGTTTTAGCATGGATAATCAATAAAAGTTTTTAAAAAGTTAATTAAAATCTGACCTCCATCATTGTACAGAATAGAATCTGGAGTCCTCTACTGGCTTAGATCTGATACTTGCCTGTGTCACTTTGCAGGCAGTCTGCAGTCACATTTCTTAGTCCAAATAAGGCAAAATGAGAAAAATTATGAAGCAAAGAAGTGCAAATAACTACGGAAAGAGATGGAAATTAGGCTTGACTGAAAGAATTATGTATACTTGAGTACAGTAGAAACTGTATATATATATATATGTATATATACATATATATATATATATGTATATATACATATATATATATATTTGCACGTGTGTGTGTGTCTGTGTAATTCTTGAGGCTCCAGTTAGAGGCAGGACTAGAACCCAGGAGTATTATAATCTTACATGGGAAGTATGGCCATCACCTGATATAAACTGTGGAAAACCAGATTATTCAAGAAAAGGAAAATGTCCCCCTTTACCTTAACACATAATTAGACTTCCTCCAAATGATATAAAACAGAATTTAAGAATGGATGAAATTAGAAATTCATGAGAAGTGTGTATGGCCACCCATTGAATATTCATTTCTTTATTATTGTTTTCAGTAATCTGCACTGTGATTCCTATAATAACTTACAAATTTTCATATGAAATGTGTTTGATCAGACTGTCAAATGTGTTGCTAACTATGAAATAATAATTTCTCTGAAAATAAATACACCAGAAGAAGCTAAGGAATTTAGTGAGTCATTAAAAAAAAAAAAGCTTATTTCACATAAATATACATGCATTGGATATCCACAATGTTCAAAGCACTCTGATCTCTTCTATGGGCAGGATTTCTTTTAGTCTTTTTTTTAATGTTCTGTTAATCACTGTACAGTACTTCATTAGTTTTTGATGTAGTGTTCCATGTTCATTGCTTGTGTGTAACACCCAGGGCTCCATGCAATAGATGCCCTTCTTAATACCCATCACCCAGTTAACCCAAGATTTCTTTTCTTCTTGATGCAACTGGAGATAACCTTTCCCTTTCAATTGTAAAATTAATCTTGTAATGTACATTTGTGGGGTGCATGTGTGGCTCAGTCAATTAAGTATCCAACTCTTGATTTCAGCTCAGGTTTAAATCTCAGGTTTGGGAGTTTAATCACTTCATTGTGCTCCATACTTGGCATGGAGCCTATTTACAAAAAAAAGAAAAAAAAGTCACATTTGTGTTTAATTTTTCTTTCTGAGTAGAGAAAGATAAACACATAAAAGCAACATTTAAATACTTATAAATATAAAAATAATGCATATTTATTGTAGAAAAAAATTATTGAAGAAAAGATAAATTACTTCAAATCCCAATATGCATAGACAAAAACTATAATAATTGGCATCTGTCTTTATGACATAGATAAATACAGGTATAGTGTTATATACAAAGACATTTATATACTTAGTGTGAGGCTGTGATCATCTGATACATACTATTTAAAATTTGCTTTTATTAGTCACTAATAGTTTGTAGCCACCTTGTATGAAGGTTGTTTTCTGTGTTAACCTGACTGGGCTGAAGGGTGCCCAGATTAAGTATTTGTGGGTGTGTCTATGAAGATGTATCCAGATGAGATTAGCATTTGAAGAAGTGGACACCATAAAGAAATTGTCCTTCACAATGTGAGTGTAGGTCATCCAATCTGTTCAGGGCTAAAATAGAACAAAAACAAAAGAAGGGAGGAATTAATTCCTTTAACTTCCTGCCTGTCTGCTAGAGCTGAGACATAGGTCTTCACCTGCCCTTGGACTGGGATTTACACCATTGGCTCCTCTGGTTCTCAGGCTTTTGGACTGAAATTACAACACTGGCTTTCCTACGTTTCCAGATGGCAGATTGTAGGACTTCACAGCCTCCATAATCACATAAGCCAATTCCTCATAATAAATCTCCTTCTCGCTCTCTTTCTTTTTTTGTTTTTCTCTCTTTCCCTCCCTCTCTCTTCTACTGGTTTTATTTTCCTAGAGAACCCTAATATACATTCCAATGTAAAAAAAAATCTGCTTTTATATAACAATTTATAGACTTACCATAATTTTATTTTTTTATATGCCCCTTCAAATACATGTTTTCTCCTTGCAGTTTCCTTTTTGCAGACAGCAAGTATTTATACTACCTTACCTTGTCTAGGATCGTTCCTTAACAGCAGATTTTTGGCGTGTATTGCCAAGTTATCCTCCATGATTGCAATAGCACTGTAAAAGAAAATTCAATGTATTTTACACAAAACCAGTTTCTATGTTATAACTCTAAGAACAGAATCACTATGCTGTGATATGATTCTCTTTCATTGAATTTTTCATTATCTGCCTGTCAAAATCAGTATTATTCCTGAGCTCACCATGAAACTGGGAAAAATAATCCCTTTCTTTGACTTTGCTTAAACTTTGAATATCAAGAATGGGGGCTTCTTACGCTCTTTTCTGACAATATTTTAGATTCTTCCTGGTAACATACAGGGGCCATGTCTCACTACTGATTTATGTGTTGGGGCCTCAACTTATTCCCAGGAACTGACCAGTGGCTGAGGATTGAGTGGTACCTACATCCCTGTGTTCTCCATCTGCTGGGCTTAGTTCATGCAGAAACATTCAACAAATGTTTCTGGCTGGATACATTGACACTGTAGGAGTGATGACCTCTGCCCACAGACAGAACTCTGAGACTGTAAGAAAAATTTGAATGAGAAGAGTCAGTTGTTTATTTTTATTACAAAGCTCAAACCAACATCAAGCAGAATGCCAACGGAACATATGCTATAACAGAAAAAGGCATCCATGCAGGTCTGTATTATTATGAAGTAAATAAAAGGCAGTTTTATTCACACACACACACATTTTGTGAAACAGGCTTTACACAACTGACCAAAAACAAAAATGAAGAAGTCCAAATGTTTATAAGGCAGATATAGTCAAGCTCCCCGACATTGTTCTTTACTCATGCAACATACCTTAAAGGAGAAGGACATTAGATAGAGCAAATTAGAAAACAAGGCTGGGCTGGATAGAAACCAATAACTTATATTATCAAAGTGAATATTACTGTGCAGTTTCCCTGTGTTCAGAAAAAAAATAGAAGGTCAATATGTACACTTTGTGTAATAAATCTTAGTTTTTCCTAAAGTGTTCGTAATATGAATAAGAAGCAGATGTCTACATGACTAATCAGGGAAAAGACATAACAGCAAAGGCTTTATTAGTTCTTTTAAATTTAGGTTGTGAAAGTTCAGAAATTAAGAGAAAAAATACTTTTAGTATGTCTGTGTTTGCATTTGATTCCTAAGTAGTTTTAACTTCATTAAGCTTTTCATGGTTAACAATCCTAAAAAGACACGTTGCTTATTTAGATTTGCTTCTGAATAATTTCTGATAAATAAAAGACTTTCATGAATAATTTGAAAATATCTGTTTAATAGATGATGGTTTTCTAAAATTACTGGCATATGTTAGAAGAATAAATATTCTTACTTTTATGGATAAAACAGTTCTAAGTAATTTCAAAGGCCAGAGCATTACATTTACTTATTATAAATAAATTGTACCTATTTATTGTAAATACCTATAGCTATATATAGATAAACTCACATCCATAACTATACTTTAAATATGCAAAGAATGAGTAAACCCCACAAAAAACAGTTTATATCATTCTTTCTAGGAAAGGCTTATGAAACTGTGCTTAAATAGTCAAGAACTGCATAAACCTTAGCACTTTCTCAGTATTTAAATTAGATTACACATTTGTTGTACACTAAATACATGATATTGTAATAAACTTAAATGAGTAAGAGTGAGTTAATTTAGTTGCCATATAATTATCTCAACAAGGAAAACATTAAATGTGCTTTATGGCCCAAATTCATACATTAAACTTGCAAAGAATTTGAACATTTAACTGGTGTTTAACAAAATAACTATTGTGAGTTGATTGGATATCAATTAATTGCCAAAATTAGCATGTTAATTAGTATTTATTTTACAATAATGGTAATTATCTAAAAGATTGCTAATTGAAATATTTTAAGCTTTTCTTCCCCAATTATTTTGATAGCCTTGCTTTTTGAAATATTTATATGGGAAGAAAATGGACATACTTTATATAATAGAACTCAAGCACTAACAAATAAATTAATATTTAACACCTTTAACTTACTGAACTTACTTAAATATATACTATGTGGTAGTAGATTCCATCTCTATTGTTTCTAACGTAGGTTTTTTTTTTGTACCTCAGCTTTCCTAATGCTTAGCCGCACTTTAAAAACCATAGTAAAGTTGAAAGAGCATATAGAGCAATATTTTCTGTCCTTGCCTGGATCCAACTTGGATAACTTGATAACTTGCGCTATGGTACTGATCAGTTATTCCAAATAATCTTAATGTCTATGTTACCACATAAATTGTTCTCATCTGTAATTACTAAGTACTGATCACTGTGGGGATGGATGGATAAATAGAGAAAGACATAATGGGTATATATATAGAGAGAATGAGAGAGGGTGTTTATATATATATAGCATATAACATAATTTTATATAACATATAATTACTTACCCAAAAATATATGAATGAATTTGAACATGTTCACAAGTCTTATGAAATTATCAGTCTTGTTCCATTGAACTGGCATGCTCAATAGGAAATTTTGAACTTATGAGTTTTTCTGACTCATAGCACTCCTTTTTTTTTCTAACCCTATTTATAAATAAAACTTCCTTCTTCCAAGTCTTTTCTGAGTTTCCACAGACCTTTTTATCCATGAAGACTTCTTTACTTTGGCAAGAATGTCTTAAAGTCTATGTAGAGCAGGAAACAAAATAAAACAAGCAAACAAACACACACCCTACAGCCACCATCAGCAAAAATTACAAAACTTAGGTCTATAACTTCAGACTGTTCAAGAGACACAGTCTTTCTCGGGTACCTGACTAGATGGATCTCTAGCAAATTTATGTTACTGCCTTTTTTTCCTTTTTCTTTCTTTCGTTCTTATTTATTTTGTGAAGAGAGTAGATGTTGGAATTTATAATCATTAGGTTAACATATTAACATTTTTAAAAGAAAGGAAGAAAAGAAGGACTTCACATATGCTGAGTTTCTAATGTGTTCTACTATGTTCCAGTATTGTATATATTTCACTTTAGCTTCAAACCAGTTCCAGAAGATGTTCAGCTCTTAGGTCCATATCTAGGTTCTACTGAATTTATCCTCTGTCTTTCAAAACCTCCGATCTTCTATTGTTTAGAGATTTTAACTGTAATCAGTGGGAAAGATAGCCTCTGGTCAGCTTATGACATGCTGATTGGCATCAGGAAACTAATGATGTGTTTTGAAATTACTAGTTTCACTGGTGGTTTTCTGTTATTCAAGACTGTGAACGGTGTGTTGTTGATTTGCCCATGGGACAGTTCTTTTGGTTTGGGGAAAAATTTCCATAAGCCCAGTTAACATCTTTTCCTCTTGTCCTTTTGAGAACTGTGGGACATGTGATAGATTTACTAAATTTTTTTCCATTTCCAAATATCCAAAATGGTCCATGAAAGTCAGTTCAGATTTTTAAATTTTTTTTAAAATTTATGTTAGCAAAAGCAAGCAAGTGGAGGGAGGGGCAAAGGGAGAGAGAGGCAGATAATCTCAAGTAGACTCCATGCTGAGCGAGGAGCCCAATGCAAGACTGGATCTCACAACTCTGAGATCATGATCTGAGACAAAAGCAAGAGTCAAACACTTAACTGACTGAGCCTCCCAGGTGCCCCATCAACTCAGATTTTTTTTTTTAAGATTTTATTTATTTATTTGACAGACAAAGATCACAAGTAGGAAGAAAGGCAGGCAGAGAGAGAGAGAGGAGGGGAAGGAGGCTCCCTGCCGAGCAGAGAGCCCAATGCGGGGCTCAATCCCAGGACCCCGGGATCATGACCTGAGCCGAAAGCAGAGGCTTTAACCCACTGAGCCACCCAGGCGCCCCTCAACTCAGATTTTTATAGCCCCTTTGTAGTTAAATAAGCATGAGTTGAATTTCTGTTGTTTGCATAAAACAATCCAGAGTTACACTCTCGGTAGAAAAAAAGAAGGAGCTATGCAGCCAACCAATCTTAAGTTTTATCTCGTATTAAGCACTAATTTTCTGTACCCCTTGATTCAGCTAGTTAAGTTCACTTTATCATTAATAAAACAGTATAATAATGCATGGGCCATAGGACCTCAGCTTTGTTATGTCTAATAGCACATAGTTTTGAGCTACCAACTGAAATAAACATTCAGTACTTTGTTATGATGCCTAAATGGTAAGATTCTTGCTATTGGTCATGTGAACTGTTATAGAGATTGCTACCTAATTAATTCATTCACAACTACTAACAAAATGGCCAATCTGAGTGTTTTGGGAGGGCATAGTTATAACTGACTTAAACAAGAAGATCAGTAGAACTTTATTTTAGTAAATAAAATGTGTGAGTCTGTAAATGCAAAAGAATTTTTGCCATACACATGATGTAATAAGCAAATGAGGGTTATATACAACTAATAAAACACTGAAATCTATCTTTGAAAGTAATAATACACTATGTGTTAATTAATTGATTTAAATAAAATTAAAAAAATAATTTTTGCAAAAATTATTTTGCAAATCTACTTTGTACAAATCTATTTGTACAAATCTACTTTGTTATCTGACACAGTCCACTATTTCTGAACTTAATGTTACATAAATATTCAGATAAAAGACAAGAAAGAGAAAGAATCATCACTAATCTCCTTCTGATTTTGGTCAAATATATAAATTGCCATAAAGGTAAATTATAGCGATAAATGAATTTTGTATTCATTTTTTCAAAAGTCAGGATTTATAGGCTTAAGAAACATTAAATAGTAGTTGTTATTTATTTTTTTTTGTAGTTATTTGGCCATTTCTCCTCTCACTTGTCACAGTAATAATAAATGATAATGATGATAATAGTAGTCATTCACTGGGGTAATAAAAATGATTTTTAAATCTTGCTATGCAGTGTCTAGCATATAGTAAGCATTCCATATCTACTACACACAGTTATCTTTTGATCACCTCTGTGATATCATAACTTTTAATAAAAATATTGTTTAAAAATTAAAGGATTATTTTTGGGTAATCAATTACTTCAAATCTTCTGCATATTATATCCTTTCCCTGTTTTTTTTCATATAATAAGCATCAAATTTTTCTTCAATGGTCTCTTAAATAATTTGATTATTGTTTTTTTTTAGAGCTGCTGACATTGTTTATGTAAGAACTATGCCTTACTCAATTTCAAAAGAACACAAGGTGACTCAGTGCATAAGCATAATATAATTAAGAGTTTTTTTAAAAAGGTCTATCTGAAGGGAGGTCTGCAGGTACTTCTGCTCTGTTCACAGAGCAGAACAATCCAGCAATAATCTTGGCTGTAAATTTTTTGGCAGCTGAAGCAAGAAGAGAATTCTACTGCATTGTACAGGAATTTCCATTTTCTAATTTCACAATCTTAATTCTGAATACACCCCTGTCTCCCCCTCCTTCCATGTCCAAACACTCCAGATCTCATGCCCATTATGGGCTGGACTCACTTTAAATTGACAGTTGCACTGAGAATTTAAGGCCCAGTCTGAGCACATCTACTTTTCACCTCTGGGTCTACAGTAAGTCATCAGCCCCAGTTCAACCTTCCATCACCTGCTGTACAGTTCCTTCCAGGTGGAACAGTCTAAGAATGCACACTGCTGCCATACTGGGCTCTGATACTTCCACCAGAGTATTTGCCCTGATTTTCTACTCTTTCCCTTTATTCTTACCATTCCTGAGTCTAATGCCACCCCTTTGTATTCTCTACTTATTTTTAAGATTTATTTATTTATTTTAGAGAGCGAGAAAGAGAGAGAGCAAATGAACAACATGAGGGGCAGAGGGAGTGAACCCCCTAAGCAGACTCCCTGCTTAGCATAAAGCCAAGCAAGGGTTGATCCCATGACCCATGAGATCATGACCCTAGCTGAAACTAAGAGTCGGACACTTAACTGACTGAGCCACCCAGGCATCTCCCACGACTTTAAGTGTCCATGAATGTCTCTATATGCAAACCCTCACCACTAACCACTGTCCACCCTCTCTTCTGACCTACCACTACATTCCTGGGTCATCATATTCTGCCTCTTTACCCCAAAGACAGCACGTATAGGAATGCAGGATGTCTTCTTACACTTCTGCATTTTAGTAGGCCCTCAAATCTTTAGATAGAAAAATAAAATTTTCTGGGACAGCATTGTCAGGGAAACTAAAAAAGATAATGATTTAACAGAACATTATAGGATGTAAAAGACCACAAATAGTACATTCTAAAATCATGCTATGATATAATGCATCTAATATGATATAAACCTAATCTATAGGCTAAATTCCTTAAATAGACATGCTAACTATGCATTAATACCTTGAAACAAGGTTAAGAGTTTAAAATAACTCAGAAAAACACACATTTAGGCTGTGTATATCCTTGAAGGATGATTTCTACTATTATGCCATTAGAATTTATTTGGCCAATATGGTATCAATATTTACAGTAACATTCGATTTAAGGCAAAAATATTTACCTAGATTTTGTTCATAACCCCACCCTTTTCATTAAATACTCTCTAAAATGTAAATGCCTCTCAATTGAAGTTGAAACAATATTTTTAAAAAGTTGTATATAATTTGATGTTTTTAATACACCTTAATTACATTACCTTCAGTGTCAGAAATATTTATGATTACGTTAAAAACACATTTCAAAACCTTCTGATTAAACATCTTATCTAGATCACAAAAAATGACCTTTTATTGATCACCAGTTAATTGACTTTTGTCTTTCTATCAAGTCAACAACACTGATGACCTTTTGGAGGAAAAAGAAAACTGTCAAACATATCCTTTAAGTCCTTGAAAAATACATTTTTTAAAGTAATCAGTTTACTTGATCTTGTAACTAATAGCATAAGGCAATGCTCCAGTAAAACCCTATAATTATCAGAAGCAATGATTTACTACATATTTCCTCAATTCTTAAACAAAATCTCTTTCTGTACTTGTAAGCAGGCATTTTATATTATTATCCCTTCTTAAAACCTGGGAAATTAACAGTTTGGTATGCTTCAAGACCTGAAATTAATTTGTGTATCATCAGACAATTATTACCTACTGACTTTCAGTAAATTAATTGTTTATTTCTTACTACTTATCTAGTAATTATAGTGTTAGCAAGACTTTTAAAATTTGGCTTTTTACAATTCTTCATCTTCCAAAGGGGAAAAAAATATTTTTAAAAGAAAATAACTGGATCTATATTGTCAAAATCTTTGAAGATAATTTTTTGTTCACAGCTCATTGACCCAATAAGCTGAAGTAATTACTTTCATTGGAGTCCATTAGACACCAGACATGTGTGGTAATGGCTCAATTCAGCTCTCAAAATGAAGGCACAAATGGTCAGTTGGCTTGTAAAGATCAATTGTATGGTAGACTGAAGCAAATAGTCAAGTAAGCACATATCCAAAATAATGTGCATTCCTTCAAATATAAAGATGAAGTATTGACTCACTTTCTAGATTGTGCTAATTTTCCAGTTCTACCTCTACATTCTCACCTTATCCTTCTTGTAACTAATAGCACAATTTTTTGAGTAAAGCAGCTGAAATAAACATTTAGTACTTTTTTATGAATAAAGGAGACTATCTCCTGAAATTATTTTATTCATGACTGTGTCCTGAGTTAAGTATGTAACCATGGTATCATTAGAAGGCATAAGGAATATGGAAATGCATGCTGAGATAAGCTTTGTGTTTCATTCTGGGTGCTGTCAAGACAACTTTTTAAAGGTCTTCTGTCCAGAGAGAAAACCAAGTTTCTTCAAGTCTTGAAGATATCTGGATTAGTAAAACAAATGCACATTAAGTCACAAGAGTATCCTTTCCTGATCTGTTTTTATTCACCAAATTATGAGACCTTCTTTTACCCTTCAGATACCTTTTGACTACTAACAGAAGCTGTTTAGGACATGTTGTTCTTCTTAACATGCTCTGTCCTGTATTTATCAGTTTGTATTCAAATTATCCCTCTTGGGACATTATCTTCAGTGATTTCACATTGTTGATATAATAACTCGTCCTACTGCTGCATAATGTTCCACAATCATACCCTTGGGCTTTCTCTCTCTCTCTTTCTCTTTTTTCAATTTATGACTTTCCCTTAGCTTTATTGAGGTATAATTAAAATATAAAATTATATATATCAAGTTTGCAACATGATATTTGATAAATAAATACATTCTGAAAAGATTTTCAAATTGAATTAACACCTAACATAGTTGCCTTTTTGTGTGTGTGATAAGAATGCTTAAGATCGGTTCTTTAAGAAAATTTCAAGTATACAATATAATATTATTCACTACAGCCATGAAGCTGTACATTGGATCCCCAGACTTTATTCATCATATAACTGGAAGTTTGCATGCCTTGACCAACATTTATCCATTTTCCTCATTCCGTAGACATGGCAACCACCATTGTATAATCTCACTCATAAATTGAATCTAAAATGAAAAAAAGAAAAAGTTGAACTCATGGAAACAGAGGGTAAAGTGTTGGTGTTTGTTCTTGGACTTTCCACAGGGAAATATGTTTGATGGTCTTTATGGACAGGGATCATATGTGCATATCTTATGAACTATTGTATTCCCAGTGACAAATACAATATTTGAACATTATTTTTTGAATCAATATTATATACATTCTATTCTCTTCTAATACTAGAAAATAATATATAACTTCTTACTCCACTTGTGTTCTATCTAGGCACCTGAATTCAAACCATCCTAAACATTCTAACATTTATGTTAACATAAATTAACATTTATGTTAATTAAATATCTAAGATGTATACCACTTTGGTTATTTTTCTTTTCCCAGTGTTGTATTCTCATGTCTTTGTCGTAAATACCATTATTTGATTTGAAACATTCATTCTAAGAACAAGAGAAAGAGATTAATATTAAATTATTTCTAATAATGAAATGTAGTTTCCAAACCTGGTACACTTCCAGAGAGAGCACACCATTTCTTTGATGTAGGGAAAAAGAGAGTTTGAGGCAGCTCACATTTAAAATGAAAACTAGTCTCTGGTTAAAATTTCATAAAGAGGGGCACCTGGGTGGTAAAGCCGGTCAAGCATCGGCCTTCGATTCCAGGTGATGATCCCAGGGTCCTGGGTTTGAGCCCCACATCAGGTTCCCTTTTCCCTGTTCCCAGTTCGATAGGGAGGCTGCTTCTCCTTCTCCCCTCCTCCCATGCATGCGCGCTCGCTCTCTCTCTCTCAAATAAATAAATAAAACCTTAAAAAATAAAATAATAAAATAAAATTTCACAAAGAATCTTGGACTTCAGAACATCAAAGATTATGGGAGCCAAGAGGCCTACTGCATTTCAGTTTTGGATCTCTTAAGAAAAATATTAAATGTACGTTTTTATGATGTAATTATTTAACATTCATTCTATTCCATAAAATATTCATTTATTTTAAAATTTATTAATTATTTATTAATCCAGTGACAAAATACAAATTACAAAATAGTGACTTATACTGCTTGATAGATGACCTAAATTTAAATGTTACTTACCACAACTTTATTATACAGAGACAGAGATAGAGTCCATAATGGCTAATAAATTGAAAAATGTAAGATCTTTATATTGCTCTTACAAAAGTATAAAGGTGATACATAGAACGTGATATATATATATACATATAAGCTTTGGGAAATTGCAAAGAAATAAATGTTTATTTCTCATTTTTCTGATCCTACTTTAATTCTTTCTTTTTTAATTTATTTATTTGTCAGAAAGGGAGAGAGAGTGAGCAAGCACAGGCAGACAGAGTGGCAGGCAGAGGCAGAGGGAGAAGCAGGCTCCTTGCCAAGCAAGGAGCTGGATGTGGGACTCGATCCCAGGACACCGGGATCATGACCTGAGCCAAAGGCAGCCGCTTAACCAACTGAGCCACCAGGCCTCCCCCTACTTTAATTCTAATAAGAAGTGACCTCATTTTTCCTTCTTTAAAACTTCTTTTATCCTTTTCAGAGTACTTAGTTGGTGTTTGAGCAGCCTCAATGATGACCACTGAGACTTTACTTTGTTGTAGCTGATTTTCATTATGGATAGATCAGTTTTTGAAATATTTATTATACTCAAGCGATTGCATCTTAACTATTCTTTGTGTCTAAAATATCTCACCTTTTACCTCATTTGAGTCACTTCAGGCTAACTCCTGGATTCTGTTAATAAAATCCCATTAGTCTTGTTCATGTCTCATCTTTCATATTTTCTGTTCCAAACCTAGAATTAGCAATTTTTTTTCCTAGTGAAAAGTAGTACTTAGAGATTCTTGGGACACAGGGGTTCTCATTTCTTTTGGGTTATAGTTTTTAAGATTTCTCAGTACATACAGGTATAGAGTTAGAATTACATAGTTTTTAAAAAGAAAAAATAAATCATATGTTTAATGCTTCTACAATTCAAATTAGAAACTATTGAATTTTAATTCTTAGATTTTATACTTTGATCTCTTTTCTCATATACTGAAAATCTTGGCTCCTAATGACTTGATCATAATATTTGCATATTGTATACATATAATAATTTAAAATAATAATAAAGTATTATTACTTCTAACAATAAGATTAATAAATGCAGTTTAAAATCATTTTTTATTTTTGTCCTTTGGATATATCCAAGTGGGAAGTATAGATTTTAAGTATAAGCATACCCTGTCAACCCTGCCATCTTCTTCAAAATATTAGAGATCTCCTTGTTTCTTAATATTGTTTTATAGAACATATTCATTTCAATATATATTATTTTAATTCAATTATTTTAGCTGAATACTTACAAATTAAACAAAAAATTAAATTCCCTGAACCCTCCTCCCCAGAAGGTAATATGTGCACAGAAATATTTTTGAACTACATTTAAAATAAAACTGCAGGACTTTGGATCTGTTCTTTCTCTGAGAAGCATGCAGAGTTTCAATGAGAGCATTTGAAACATTGTTAGCTCTAAGGCAACTCACTGAGAGTTGTCTGACATTTTGTATTTGTTCTCAATGTGTTTATTCAGTGCTTTTTTATTTAGCCCTTGTTTTTAATATCTCGTGAACCATATTTGAACTCAAAAACATTGCGAAGATGTGTTGAACAAATGCAAATGAGAATATAATAGTCTTTTGATAAAGGAGCACATTGCAAAACAATAATATGCATGCAGATATGCCAATTACCCCAGTGCATGCTGTCATAAGAGTGAACAAGAAGGTATGTAGATAGAATTTGATAGTAAAATGCATAGTGAAAAAGGAACACCTAATTATGTGATAGAAAAACTTGTGAAATAACTAGTAAAATGGATGAAGAATATGAGTGATAATAAAATTCCTTCTTTACTTGTTGATACAGCTGAAAGAAACAACCTTGCTTGAGAATCTGATATTGGAGGTTGTGGAGAAGGGTCATGAGTCAGCAAAGAAGTTGATGTTAAAAACAGAATCTTATGTGTTTGAACAGATTCACGAGTTGTGTCATGGTCTATAACAAAAATGGCAAAAGGAGCAACATAGCTGACATTGAAGTAATTATATAAAACTGTCTCATTTATAAAAGTCTATTGATGAGTGAGACCATATCAATATTTTCCAGGTATATGAAGTAAGTTTGCTTGAAAAGCAATGTCCATTCTGTGATTTATCTCAGAGCAGAGGTGTCTGGCTGACTTCCATACTCAGAGTAAATGTAAGACGTTAAGTTAAAAATCTTGTAAGTGCAATATTACCAAAACCTCTAGGTAGTCAAAGAAATGATCAAAAGAAAATTGCTAATAATCTGCAGATTAAACTACAGAGTTGGGGTGAAGAAAGAGAATTTTCTGGTCTAGGTAAAATTGTTTTCCCATCATAATGTATTATACAGCAAACATATCACAAAGGAGGCCCTGTGTGACAATAACAGTTTTCTTACACATATAGCCTATTTTATTCAGCATAGTTACAAATTCTAAAAATTTTCACTACTCTGAATCCATGGACCACAGGGTTATTACAGCTTTCAAGGCATGTCTGATTATTGCTTATACACTATCTCCCAGAATGTGTATTCCAACCAAGAAGATTCACAGGAGGTCTTTGAAAGAGTCTTGGCTTGTAAACCAGTCTCTACAGTTAATTGGGAAAACTTGGTAAAAATTTTCTCCACAAAAAATGAATGCTGTGTAGATGAGACTATCCCTGTAAAGTATTCCCTTTCCCAAGACTAAAATGATTTTAAACATGGAAAAAATGTTCTTGAAAATGAACCTGGGTTTGAAGAGGTTGATGAAAAGATGTAGGAAGGCTTGAAAGTTCATCTCTAAGAAAACAATAACTATTGAATTTGTTCAGTGAGAACATGATGAGAATAAAGCCAATAGGGAGCAGCCAATCAAACCATCAATAATTAAAAGATGTGTGATCTCTTTGAACAAGTATGATGCTTTGAATATGGAGGTGAGGCATGAGGTAGATGCTAATAGTGACTTGTGTTTCTGACCTGGGTAATCAGACTGGTGATGACACAGTCAGATTTGGAAAGAATATAACCTTTGGTGTGAATATGACTGAGTTTTAGTCACATTGAGTTATAAATTTCTTCATATGATCTACATACTATAATTAACTATGCAGTGTTGAAGGTCCAGAAGAGTTCAGGTAGAAATTAAGTAATACCAAGAGAAATTTTACTGATTAACATTAAAAAATAAAATTATTTTGGGGTGACTATAACTCAGTCAGTTAAGCAACTTGATTTCAGCTCCAGTAATGATCTCAGGGATGTAAGATTAAGCCCCGTGATGGGCTACATCTCTCTCTTTCTCTCCCTCTGCCCTTCCCCACCATCCTCTCTAAATAAATAAATACATACATATTTAAAGAATTTAAAAAAATAACATTTTCACAAAGATTGTGGTTATCTAAGAAATTTCTGTAGAATACGAAAAAAAGATGTCATAGGACAATATACATAATATCAACTCTCTTCTCTGTAAGGGTCAAAGAAGCAGAAGCAGGCTCCCTGCTGAGCAAAATGCCTGATGTGGGACTTGATCCCAGGACCCTGAGATCATGACTGGAGCCAAAGGCAGAGGTTTAACCCACTGAGCCACCCAGGCACCCCTACATTTCTGTTACTATAAGCCACCCTGTCTATTATGTTCTGTTACAGTAACCAAATAGACTAAGAAAGAAGGCAACAAAAACTGTTTTTACATGATGCCATGAGACTAGATCTGAAGGACTAGGGAACATACAATTTAATACAAATCAAGGTAATTTGATGAAGGTATAAATCAGCCTATGTCGAACATGCTTCACCATTTATCATTTCAGTGTCATGCATTTGTGAGAAATGGCATGCCCTTCTTTTTTCCTTGCCTGTCAAACACCTACCTGTTCTTCCAAATGTAGCCTTTTGCATGATAAATTTCTTATCTCTATAGTTGAAAATGTTCTCATCTTTTTATGAAAAAACTATAAGCATTAATTTTCATAAATTCAAGATGTAAAATATATTTGCTATAGAGTATTTTATCTCTTCCTCAGTATTTTAAGAAAGGAAAACACATATATATTATATATATAAAATATAACTAATGCTCTATAGTCTTTGCTTGATAATGCTTTTCATGTCTTAGAATAACAGCACTAAGATATTTATTGATTGCTAAAGACCATATCCTTTTGATAATACACTTACTCAACATACAAAATTAAGGAAGAAGCATTTTATATAATGTAACGTACTCTTGATCATACTTGTACTTTTTCATAACTTAAAAATGTTGGAGGTCAGTTTCTTTTTATTGATAAATATTGTAATAGTTCCTAAAAGCTATGCAACTTTGAGGTCGCAATCTTATAAAAAAAATGGCTCTATGAAATTATTTTAAAAATGTATATAACAAAATCTCTTGCATATTAGGTGATTCACATTACACAAATATAGCCATCCCATATTTTAAATGTTCCAAATCTTTATGTTAGACCATCAATATATCTCATGTAAGGACAGAGCTTGTAGGGAAAAGAAAAATGAGAAATTGGACAATAGATTTTCCTAACTGTAAACAATGAGCCAAAGCTTTCAATTCCTTTAGAAAAGTTGTCTTCATTCCACTTTTAAAAGCATTTTATTTATTTTGTTTCTTTTAAAGATTTTTATTTATTTGGCAGAGAGAGAGACAGTGAGAGAGGGAAAACAAGCAGGGGGAATGGGAGAGGGAGAAGCAAGCTTCCCGCCTAGCATGGAGCCTGATGCAGGACTCAATCGTAGGACCCTGGGATCATGACCTGAACTGAAGGCAGACACTAAAGGACTGAGCCACCCAGGCACCCCTAAAAGCATTTTAAGTAATAAAAATATATTTCACAAAATGTTTTCCTCTCTTTTATAATGACGTTTTATAACAGTGAATGTATTACATGTATGCGTGTTTATCTGCCATATATACATGATATATGATTCATGTATACGTATGTGTATCTCTATGTCTATGAATATATGCTAAACCAATAAAAACTGAAGTCAAATATGAAATTTTATAGTTTTTCTTTCATATTCTCACAAAGTACATATTAGTAATTATGTTTGATTTAGACTGCACTAGGACATACACCATGTTTAATTTATTTTTAGAGGGGTCATACAATCTTAGTGGTTGAATAAAATAAATTTCTTTTTTAAAGATTTTATTCATTTATTTGACAGAGAGTGACACAGTGAGAGAGGGAACAGGAAGAGAGGGAGTGGGAGAGGGAGTAACAGACTCCCCTGCCAAGCAGGAAGCCAGATGCAGGGTTAGATCCCAGTACCCTAGGATCATGACCTGAGCCGAAGGCAGACACTTAATGACTGAGCCACCCAGGTGCCCCTATATTAAATTTCTAATTCTGGATAATTTTGCTTTCAACTTAAGGTGCTCAAATCTTTAAAACCTAATCCATCCATTTTGTCTTAACAATTACATTTTTTCTCTAGATCTCTAGTTGAGTTTGGCTACTAGCCAGAAGCACTGGCAAAAAGGCTTCAAGATAATGAGGACTGAATATTTACTCCACCATCTTTCTAGGTCCTGGATTTCCTGGGTTTGTTGCCTCCCTTCACCAAAGGACAAAGTTCTGATGGGAAGTGGAGAGCTCACACATACATCACATACTCTCTTCTGGTTCAGATAATCACTCTCTGTCATTGCTTTTTTTCATCGAGATGTAGACAAAATCTCCCAGTCTTGCAGCTCCCCACATACTATGCTATCTCCTGCTCTTTCTCTATATCCTGCACACACTTTTGTATATATTCCTTTTGAATTTTTTTTCAATTTTCTCTTTCAGATATGCTATCTTTTTCCTGCTGAGACCCATGGTGGTACGTAGTGATCACACACACACACACACATACACACAAACACACACTCCATATACAATGAAAGGATGTATCAACAGTTGAATGAATAAATAATTAATTTCCACTGGACCAAGGACGGAAACTCAGCATGACCTCAAGAACAATAGATCTGGAAACTGGAATGTCATTATAATGTCTTCAGAAGTCTTTCAGATCTAGTATGCTTTCAACTTCTCCATTGCTTCAGGCTAACTCTGGAAGAAAATACTTTGTGAAGTTGCAAGCAGCTGGATCTAGATATTTTCAGTTGTGAATCAAAATTTCTGTAGACTTTTCTTGTTCCTGAGAAGTTGAGAGATGTTAGAACCCTGTGCGGGCATTGAACATCTATATAAAGTAGCTGGAGTCTGAAAGTTAAAGTGGTCACTAAAATATTGAGGTATTAATCCTTAGAGTAGTATATAGCAAAAAAATGCCATAAATTTGGCAATTAAAGATATGAATTTCTCCAGTAATTTATAAAGCTTACAAATTGTATACAGTAGAAACAGAAATTTTGTCAAATTTTTGATATTTGTAAATTTATCATAAGGAAAAGCTACTTCAATGCCTATTAGCAGCTTGCTGGCATCACTTCCTAAATAATTCCTCCAAGTTTTCCTTTTTCTGTATGCTAAAATCAAGATTAGAGATGAAATGAGAAACTCTGGGCATTTAAGAGACCTGAATAAGTATTTATTTATAGAAAATAAGTATATCCATATGATTTTTTTTCATCATGAAACACTTATATTTCTAGAAATAGGTATTAAACTCAGAAAACTTAGCCAAACAATTTATTATAAAATAAAATGGATGTAGATTATATTAAAAATCAGTATTTGATATGTCTCATATATAGGCCCTTATCAAAACAATCATCTTCAGAGTTCTATGTCTAGTAAACACAATTTACCACACAGACAACAACAAATAGAATAATCAATATTAAATTTAAGTTAAATATGAATTGAGATAACACCAGTGAAAGTTGAGTCACTATTTTAAAAGAAGAAAATGGGATTAAAAATAAAATTAAGTGCCATTCCGAAACCTCAAATGGCACATCTCTACTGCATATAACTGGAATCTTCTGGAATCTTTTATAGGAAAATATAGGTAAATTAAAAACAAGTTGTTTCTATGATAAGAATAAATTGAGAATATATCTTCCTATGTGGATGGGGAAGACAATCCTAAAATATATACATTTTCTGATGTCATAGTTGCAGAAAAATTAATGTCAATATTGGAATCACAATTTGATGGTAATTCCGTATGAGTAATTGGTAACATGAGTAGCAAATTTGTAACTTTCATATGTTCACAAAGAATTTGAATATGGATTTAAACTAAGATAAGTGCTTTAGGATACCACAGGAAATAAAATTCATTAAAATAAATTACAGCCCATTGTACAGTTATTGCATAAAAACACTAACAACAACAACAAAAAACACTAACAGGACAATATCTTAGTTTTCTACGATCTATAGTTAGAATGTTTGCAGATATTTTACACAGTCACACTACATATTCAGAATGACTGAGCACTAACATAGTCATTAGATAACCAATTCACAAAAAGTAGACCCTAAAGTGGAGTTTGTAATTATTAATTTTTTTTGAGGTTGGGACATGCAGGTGAGTTGGCTGTTGAAGTTGAAATTGTATTGTATGTCATCAAATAATATCTTCTAAAACTTTGTATGCATATATATTAAATCTAGTTGCCAATAAAAACCTTACTGTTGGGAATGTGAATATAATAAGAAAAACTGATAGTGAGCAGTTGAAGAATTTTAAACTACATTTTTATTTATTGTGTGCTTTGTATGGGACCTTTCACTATTTTAAATATTTATGGAAGTACTTATTCTTCATTAATATTATGGAAATTTTGTTGAAATATTCAAATTAATGTTCCAACAGAGAATATTTTCAAGGCATATTAAAGGAAAAATTTCTTTAATTTTTCTCTTAAATCTAGGGTGTAAGGGAGGAGATTTTAAGACATATTTGGGAATACACTTAAAACTCCATACATTATATATTTCCTCCCACAGGATTTAACTTCACCCTGGAATAGTTTTATGGATGAGTGACCGGTGAAATTACAGAGACCTATGCTTTGTGTTAGTTTAATGCTCTGTTTTCTCCACCCTGAAATTATTTATTTATTTTTTTAACAAGAGACTATATATTTTCATTTTGCGCTGAGTCCTGCAAATTACGTAATCTACCCTGATTCTATCCATTCAGAGATGCTTTTCTTTATTCATTCATGTGCCTTGGCTCCTAAAATAGTAACTGATTATAAGTGGACATTTAGTAAATATTTGTTAAATTAAGCTGTGTACTTCAGGTTCAGATAAAAGTCTCCAACTGCATGGTGATGTGCTAATCTGCATCCCTTCCATTTCTAGGCCTATTTCAATAATATGACTTTCTTTTCTTCAAAATATGGGGGTAGATGAGTGTAATATCTTTGAAACAGTTTATCCTCCCTTGTTTATTAAAATCTAGAAGTGAAAAATACACTGTTTTGAGTCATAGAAATAGATTGTCTTCTTATTTAGAGAAGAGTATTCTTTTTTATTTAGTTCAACAATGCAATAAAGCTTTAGAAACATTATCTCATTATGTCTTCCTACATGATTCATGTTTTTAATTGGTGGCTGTGTGCTTGAGTTTTCCAAGATCATATCATCATATTTAATATTTATTCTCTTTTTAACTCTCTTTGACAGTTTCCTCATACTCAAGAACTTGGCTAGCTACCTATTAATACTGCCAAAAATTTGTAACCTCCCCCAATGAACTCTAGACAAATACATAAACATGCTACAAAGTATTTGCTTACATGTTTCATAGACACCCAGATCTCAGAAATCCAAGTTTTATTTATTATTGTCTAACTCCATTAAGCATACACCTTCTCCCATAGAATTTTGTTTGCTGATTATATAAACATCTATCAATTGGGCAATATGATGCCACAGATTTTTACTTTCCCAAAACAATTATTTGAAATTAAAAGTTGAAATTTTTCAACTGAAAAAATTAAAGTAGAAAATATTTCAAATTCATAATTATACCCAGAATAATTATTAAGCTTAAGTGTTTACTGTTGTAAAATCTCCAAATACTATTTCAGTTGAAGAATCAAGAATGATTAAATCTGAACTCTTTTTATCTTTATTTTTGCTTATTATTTATATAAATGATAAAATAATAAATAATACTTATCTTTGGGCACACTATATAACTCTGAAGGAGAAAACATAAAATCTCATGTAAAGGATAATCTTGGATGTATCTCTGAACAAGAGGAAATAACAGGGAACAGATTTACCTTTCTACATGAAACAACTAACTTGTGAGGATAAATGCAAAATACCATGCTTTCAAAACTTTTTAAAAAGTAAGTGACTGTTTACACCAAAATGCATACATATATACACATATACATACATACATACATACAATTTTTGTGGGACTAATAAAACATACAGAGATAAAGTGTGTGAGAACAAACAGTAGAAAAGCCAAGAGAGGATGGACATAGTCTGCTCTAAGTTTTGAATACTATTTGTGAAGTGGTGTAATATATATTGAAGATATATTGAAGGTAGAAAGACTTGATTTAAAGATTTACACTATAAAATTTGGGGAATCACTAAAAGGGCAAAACAATTTATGAACAATGAGTGAACAAATGCGTGAAAATGGTGTCATAAAAAATATTCAATAACTTAAAGGAAATTGGTAAAGAGGAAAAAAGAAAAACATAGGTCAAATAAACAGATTATATGAATTATATTATCTAATTACATGAATAATTACCTCAAATATAACTTGTTTCAAATCCTCAACTAAAAGGCAGAGACTATCAGATTAAATAAAAATGCAAAATTTGAATACGTGCTGCTTACAAAAACAAACAAAACCCAAATATTTAAATATAAAGAAAATGATAGGTTATAATTTAAAGTATGGAAAAAGATAAATTGTGCTCTTATCAAAAGCAAGTTGGAATATCTATATTCTTTTTTATTTTGTTTTGTTTTTTGGAGTATCTATATTCTTATTAAGAGAAAATTGGAATGGCTCAGACAATGAAAACCTGGAAATTGAAATAAAAGATACTATTTAGAACAGTATAAAAATGTGGAATTCTTAGGAATATATATAACAAATATGTAGATATATATTTGACCAAAGGCATAATTTTTACACTGACTACTACAAAACAAACATTTCTGACAGAAATGAAAGAAGACCTAAATAAATGGAGAGATAAACTATGTTAATGGGTCAGAAGACTGAATGTAGTTAAAGCATTAATTCTTTTGGGGCGCCTGGGTGGCTCAGTGGATTAAGCCTCTGCCTTCAGTTTAGGTCATGATCCCAGGGTTATGGGATTGAGCCCCGCGTGGCGCTTTCTGCTCAGCAGGGAGCCTGCTTCCCCCTCTCTCTCTGCCTGCCTTTCTGTCTATTTGTGATCTTTGTCTGTCAAATAAATAAAAATAAAAAATCTTTTAGAAAAAACATTAATTCTTTCAAAATTGACCCATAGATTCAAATCAGTCCAACTGAAATACAAACAGGCCATATATGGGAGTGCCATGTACCTGAAATAGTTCAAGCCATGTTGAAAAGATTAATAAAATTTTAGAACTGAAAGTACCTTACCTTCTTATATAGTAACAGTTATAAAGTTTTTGTGATATTGTACTAAAAATAGACACATAAATCAGTGGAACACAATAGTCCCACATACATGTCAGCACTTGGTCTTTGATAAACCTGCCAAGGCAATTCAATTTGAAAATGATAAGTTGGTCCACAAATGATATGGAACAACTGGAAAACCTCATGCAATATTAAAAACAACCACCACCACGACAAAACCTTGGTACTTACCTTATACCATATTCAAAATTTAACTTGGGCTTTTCATGTTACATCCATATCTGTATGTATATCTTATTTGTCTCGCTTTCAAGTGTATGATGGCAAATATGCAGGGGTTTTTTGTTAATAATGTGCTAGGATTTGGCAAAAAAGAAAAGAAAACAAAAAGCCTCTTGAGTTTGCCCTAGAATAAATAAAACTTAATTCAGAAAAAAATAAATACTATAAATGTATCATCAACATAAATGTAAGAATAATAAATAAACATCTAGGCAAAATATGGAGAAAGTTATGATGATTTGAGCTTTGGTAAATAATTTTAAAATATGATTTCAAGAGCGTGAACAGTAAAAGAAAAAATCAATGAATTGGATTTCATAAAAAATGAGAATGTGAAAAAAAGACTGTGTCCCCTTTACAAAACATATTTGTAACATAAAGATTGTATGTAGAATATATAAGGAATTACTATACTCGATCAGTAGAAAGCAAACAACTAATTTTCTTAAATGGATGAAAGATCTGAATCACAAAGGGAAATATACTGATTGCAAACATTCAACACATATGAAGGTGTCAACATCATTAGTCAAAAAAGAATTGTAAATTAAAACACAATTAGATTCCACTACACTCATATTTGAATGACTAAACTTAAAATGATTTATCATACCAAGTATAGGCAAAGCTGAGGCATACTAGCGTTGTCATGCACTGCTGGTGGGAGTACAAACTGATAAGACTGTTTTGAAAAATATAGCCTGGCATTCCATATTCAGGTATTTACCCAGGATAAATAAAAGCATATGCCCACACAAGAAGTTGAGTGAAAATGTTCATAAAGCTTTGTTTGCATAATGCAAAAAATTAATAGATGAATGGTTAAACAAATTTTAGAGTGTTAATACTAGAGGATGTTACTCAGCATAAAGGAATGAAATATTGAATGTATGCAACAATAGGAATGTATCTCAGAAAAAGTATGCTGAGTGAAAGAAGAAACAAAAGAGTTGATTTTTTATTATTCCGTTTATATACCTTTCTAGAAATAAAGATTTGTCTACTAAAAACAGAAAGTGTATCAGTGGCTGCGTAGGGTTGGGGGAGTGGTTGGGAAGAAAGCAATTGGGAAAAGTTATAAAGAGCCATGGGGAAAAATTTGGAGGGTATGTATATGTTCATTGTCTTGACTTTGATGCGTTTTCATGTTTGAATCTAATGTCAAAATTTATGAATTAGTTCACTTTTAACTATGTATAGTTTAATCACATGTTAATTATTCAATAAAAGATTTGAAAATGTCAGCAGCTAATTGAGGCTAGGTTATTAGTTTGGAAGAATGCTCTCAAAGAATACTTGTCACTATCGTACACTCTGTACAGACATGTGAGATCTCACTAACTTCGTATATGAGAATAGGATCTTTTAAAAAGGGGAATTTACTTTTATTTATTTATTTTAAATGGCAGTTTAAATGTTTTATTTGGAATGTAATCTACTTGCATTTTTCCAAGAACTTCTCCCATCCTGAGATGCAACCCCTGACAACCATGACCCTTTATCACCCGCCATACCCGAAAGTAAGAGGGTTCGGCACCTGACCCAAACGGTGCCAATGAGAAGCTTTCTTTTCTAAAATTGCATTCAGAATTGTAAAATATTTGTGCTTCTCTCTGAATGCTTGATTTGTGATGCTTTCATACATAGTTATGCTCACAGAGAACTGGAGAAAGCTAGCCTGAAGAGAAACAGAGAATGGAGGATATAATCAGAAAGGACTTATAGTAGGATGTCATTCAGCACCACAAAGAGGACCGAGTCACATCTGCCTTGGGATGTAATTGCCTTCCAGGTCTTTGTCCAGTCTCAGGAGTTTGGACTGTATCTCGGTGAACAGCAACTTATTTCTATATTTTAATAACATATGTCACTTTTCCTCCCTTCTCCCTCTCTTTCTTTCTTTCTCCTTCCTTCCCTTCATCCTTCCTCTGTTCTTCCTTCTGCTCATTTTCTCTCCACATTTTTTCCTCTAAATGAGACTTAATAAAATTTCTATTATTTGGAAACAAAATCCCCAAAAAAAGACTTTTAAAAATTTCACTGGGTTCATACCTTTAATTTTGAGAGTCAATCTCCTTTACTTGTAGGACAAGTAATAATTACACCTATGTGTTTCTATACACATACATACACATATTTCATGAAATGCATAATTTCAAGTTTTAGCCATTCTCTGTTTCAATGCTGAATATTGAAATAAGAAATTGCACCATGGATTCAGAGCACTGAGACAGTCACTAAATCAAATCTAGTAAAAGTGACCTGGAAAAGAGGGTTTTTAGAAATACCCATCATGCAGAAATATATGTGTTTTGTTCTTTCTCACTGAGTTGTGATGGAAGAAAGGGAGTGATTTGTTTTAAGAAAGCTGAAGAGGTGATTTATGTCCATTCTAGAGCAATGTGGTGAATTCGGTCCTCAATATTCACAAACCAGCCTGTGGTCAGTAGTGCAACCTGCTTGACAAACTTTGAGGAAGCTGAAAAGGCCAATGTTCAACACATTTTGTGCAGAGAACTGATTTAGTCTTTGCTTTTCTTAGCAGGTGTTGACACTATCATTTTTATTAGGAATTTGATGAAAACATATTGGATGACCTTTCATACATGCTGATGTATGGCCTTTTTCCAAGCCGTTTTCCCTTTCTCCCCAAACAGGATTTGAGAAGCTATAAGCTACCGCCCAATTTCAGCTTTCTCTTTTATGGATCTGTCCCTGAGGCTACATGACAGTTTTGCTGAAATTGAGCCAATGCATCTCAGATGATCACACCCAGGGTGGTCTGTCTGCTGCTTTCACTTTCCAAACATCCGTGACTATGTGAAATTGTTTTGTGTTGTGCTAAAAGTACCTTCTGCCCAAATGCCTGTGGCTTCCCTATCTCACCTTATCCTTCAACAGCTGTTTGGGAGTCTCTCCTACTGTCATTGCCAACTTTACCGGAAGAAAAATCCCCACTATTGAAGATTCTTTCTTCTAATTCTGCTTGCTAAGTGATTCAGCTGAAGGGCACGAGCCTTATCTTTTTTTCATCTTTATATTCCTTGTATTTTGTAAAAATGTGATGTTTTGTAACAAGAAGAGACACAGAATAAATGCTTGATATGGTTTAATGAATTCTCTTGATTTTGGATATGAAGCGGGGGAGAATCATTTTTCTTCCCAACTACTTTAGTATCTCTCAAAATTTCCTGGTGAGGAGCAAAGATGATTCAAGATTCATTGAGATTTAAAAGGCAATTCTTTTTACGTATGTTTGATGATCACCTGGTTAGTGTCTGAACAAGTTGGCAGACGATAAACATGAACTAGAATGTACTAAACACACACACACACACACACACACACACACTGATTCTTTGAGACAATGTGATCAACTTAACAAAGATTTGTAAGTTAAGGGACACAGATAATTAAACCAGACTCTGACGCAATCTGTTGTTTTGATGTACCTTATAAACATAATTTTTGTATACCCCATACAATCTAGAATCTTGCTACAAAAACCACCACTAAAATTTTCTGGGTCCAGTCCTCCTTTTGGAATACTTTCATATATATATATATATATGTGTGTGTGTGTGTGTTGTGTGTGTGTGTGTGTTTCTTTTCCTAAAGACCACTTATATAGCCTCCATTTAGCCGCATAGGTAAATCATGCTTCCTGGCATTAGTATGACAGAAAAATCTACAAAGAACATATATTTATATATCCACCCCGAAACAGTCTAATATGTATGTTAATATGTACTAGATTATTAGAATTAATTAAAGCAGTGTTAAATGTAGGGAGAGAACATTAAATATACAGCAAGAATATGAGAGAAACTGACTTCAAAATTTTGGACATGTTTCCAAAAGAGGATGTTATGGAAGTTTCCCTGAGGAAGTGAGGTTTTTGTTAGTCCTAAAGAATGAGTTAGAACTGGGCAGGAAGGTGGAAAGTATGCTAGGGAGATGGACCAGCATGTAAAAAGATTGTTGTGGCTAGATGGGGCAAATCAAAGAGAGCCTGAAGCTCTGGAGCTCAGAAAAAGGAGAGTATGGAGTATAATAAGGTTGAAAATATAAGTGGAGGCCAAGCCTTGCTAGACTCGAGGTCTTCTCACAAGCAATGGAAAGGATTGAAGAGTTTTTATCAAGAAAATGACATGATCAGGTTACATTAAAAGTAAAGAATACGCTGGAAAAGAGCAAGAAAAAATGCAAAGAGATTACTTGGGAGATGATATAAGCAAGCTATGTGAAAAGTGTTGGTAGCTCTATACAAGAGCAAGGGTTGGTATACCACAGGGAAAACTCTTTGCCCAGGTACCTATTGCATGCTATCTATTGAATGGGTTCTAACTAACAGCTTTGAGCAGAAGGGATCTAAGCCACCTCTGGGAGCAGCTGATTAAAAAAATCCAACATGTAGTGTCCATGTTCTCACCCTTTCACCACTGTGATACAGATGCAGTAAATCCATAGGGAAGCACAAAGCCAAGTCCATCTTGGAATATTTTCTGAATGAAATACTTGTTTTTTTGTTTTTGTTTTTTAATTTATTTGACAGAGATTACAAGTAGGCAGAGAGGCAGGCAGAGAGAGAGAGAGAGGGAAGCAGGCTCCCCACTGAGCCACCCAGGTGTCCTGAAATACTTGTTTTAGTTGGTTTGAGCTATTACACACTAGGCAGGTATTTGTTACAGCAATTTAAGTACTCTCACTATTACAGATATTTAGGGAATGTTGTAGAATAGGCAGGACTTAGAAATTGCTCAGTTGGACTTGGCAGGATAAAATTATGTGTGCTGAGAGATTATGGCAAGAGTTCTGGAATCTGATTACTTGGGTTCATAGCTCATCTCAGCAACTTCCTAATTATGTGACCTTGAGCGAGTTACAAAATTTCTCTCTAAATCATTTAAGTCTTTAAGATCTGATTACATTAATAATCCAGGTGATGGAATGGTAAAAAGAGTAAATGAAAGTATATAAATAAATTGTTAGGGATATCATCAAGTATATAGAAAGTATCCTGCACATGAAGCTATTATCATTTATATCAATATATTAATGTTTTATTAATATAACATTGACCTATTGGGCATTGTTATTAGCATCATTAAAGGAGAATCAGATTAAGAGATAAAGGTCACAGGGAAATCCTTTGAAGTCTAAAGTCAGATCTGCCTTTAGTAACCAGTCAGAGATGTCAATAGGCAATTGGGACATAGGGGTTTGGCATTCAAAAGAAAGGTATAGAATAGAGATATAAACTTGGAAGTATTTTGTAAGCATTTGATCATTAAAGGGAGGTGCATGGATGAGTGTGTCTAAGTATATAAAAAAGAAAAAAATAGAGAATTAAGTCTTGGGCTGATCTTGAGGAATTGGAATTTTTCATGGGAGAACTAAGGATTAGTTTGCAAGGGACCTGAGGAAAAGGTCATAAAGATAGAACTATTGTCACAGAGGCTAAGGAAAGAGTTGCATTGCAAGAGAAAGGAAATTCTCAATGATATTAAATCCTGCTCAGGGGTCAAATAAGGTTAATTACTTGATATTGGTTTACAGACTTGAATTGAACCTCAGTTTTTAAGTTTAAATAATTTCTTTCTGATTTTTCTATTTAACTAAAGAATTACTTAATTGCATTTTATTTTTATAGATACATAGTTTTATGATTGTTAATTTTTAAATTAATCCTTTCTCATTGACATCTAGTATTTTATATTTGGTCATGAAACATGATATTGTTTCTTTTGGACTTTATTTAAGGTTCCTTTTGAGTAGCATTATGGCTTGATATTTGCTTAATTTTGTCAAGTTTCAAGTGTGTATGATAAGAATAAATATATTCATATTGTTGGTGTAACTACACAGCTATTAATTCTAGCTATTTATTATTTATTCTAATCCTCAATAATTTTGCTTATCTTTTATCTGCCAAATCTATCAATTTTTAAGAAACATGTGCTACAACTTCCAACTACATTTAATGAATTATATTACCCTTTTTAATATATATTCATAGTCATTGTGTTTTATGGAGCAGATCTTTCTTTTACCAGTTCTTAAAATCCCATTTTTCCCTGATGATTTCTGTTTTTCTTGAATTTTGTTTTTCCTTTTATCCCAGGTAAAATCCTGCTTGGGTGGGTGGATGAGCCAGTGATACAGCTCAGTTCCAACCGCTTCTTTCATAAGCTCACATCCAATGTTTTACACCCATTTGTTTTCCATTAGTGAATTCTGCCTGGCAGGGAGCTCTCTGTACTACCCATGTAGATGTTTCCTTTGGTTGTGCTGTTCAATGGTGATAGGCTTCTGATGGACTGTTAAGGGCAGGCTCAGTAATATCCTTTTGGTTTTAATAGCCTCGTAAAATAACTATTAGTGCCCAGCTTACTGAATCTATCCCTCTGAGAGCTGGAGTTCCATTGTTCTGCCTTTCAGTGGTGAAAGGGTGGAAAAGAAGGAACTTAATATAGAGAGTCCAAAGTTTGCATAATAAAATGTCTCACCTCACAGGCTCCCATAGACAACAATGTTCCCTCCACTGCTATAGCCTGCCATTTTCTGCCTCTGTGACACTTCCATTTCCTTAGTATTTTTTCAAAAATCTTATGAGTATCTCAACTCTGTCAGTCCCCCACCTACGGCATCTCTAGGGTTACACTGGAAAGAGGGAGTCAGCAGCCCACATTAGTTTGTCATCTTATTAAGAACCAGAAGTCAATTTTGATATACTGTAGAAATCTAATTCTTCAAACTGACAGATTGATATTTAAATCAGGCTATTGTAATAATCCTCAAGCAGATTCCATTGCAGGTGTCTAAAAATCTTATAAATAACCTCTTCTAACAAGCAGTATGTTGTATATCATCCAAAATGAGAAAGTAAGGATACGTGCTTTAAAAAGTGCACATTTAAACTTTTACTCAGGTAAAATATGCACAAATACCAGGCTTAGATTCAGATGTTGGCTGGAGCTCAGATTGCTATTAGGCCTCAAGTTACAGGGACTTTACTGTTATTGTTTCTGATTCATTCGATCTTATTACTAAAAAGAAAAAAAAAAAGAAACAAGCAAACAAAAAAGTAAAACAAAAACAAAAGATAGTGAAGAACCTAAAGACGTTCATGTAGCTACAAAGATTATTTTCTGACCAACCCAGTTTTAAGAAGATGTATATAAGGCAGCAGTTTATGTTGTATAACCAAAGACAAATTAGGAGCCTGGACCTTAAGAACAGATTTGAGAAAATCTGAACTTAAAATGACAGAAGAGTGCAGTAAATGCTAATATCCTTTACAATGTCTCTTTTGTGAGCATGTTATAAAGAAGATCAAGAAAAAGAATAAGAATGGGGAGGAGGAGGAAGAGGGAGTGGGGGAGGGGGAAGAAAAGGAGAAGGAGAGGGAGGGGGAGGGAGAGGTGGAGGAGGAGGGAGAGGGGGAGGAAGGGAAGAGGAAGAGGAAGAAATAGAAGTGTAAGAGCATTGATTGTTGGGGCAAATAATAGCCAGCTAAAGATGTTATAGAAGGAATAAAAACAATCATCTTCAAATGTGCTTTTATATTTTCTATTAAGAATACTATCTCAGGGGGGCCTGGGTGGCTCAGTTGGTTAAGTGACTGCCTTTGGCTCAGGTCATGATCCCAGGGTCCTGGGATTGAGCCCTACATTGGGCTCCCTGCTCAGTGAAGAGCCTGCTTCTCCCTCTCCTTCTGCCTGTCCTTCTGCCTACTTGGGCTCTCTCTCTCTATCTCTTTGTCAAATAAATAAATAAAATCTTAAAAAAGAAAAAAAAAAAAGAATACTATTTCAAACCAGAAAGACTAGAAAAAACAAGGACAAAGGAATTGAAATTCCCAAGTCTGTGAGGAGATGGTTACATTAAATGAGACCATTTTTCCGGTCCTAGATGAATCTTAATTCGGAGCACACTTGCATACACACAAATACAATAATCAACTAAAATATGCTTTGGGTAAACTCTTTAGTCCTTGCGGGTCAGCAAGAAATTTCACAACAGGGAAAACTTATCAGATGGAGAAATCATGATTGTTCATAACTTGGGAGATCAGCAACATTAACAGTATGTTGGTTGGGGGTGAGCAGAGAGCAATAGGCCTGCCAAACACATATTAGTAGAGGTTCATTTTTAGGTCAATTTCTAAGTCAGTAAACATTTCTTGGATGTCAGTCACAATTTCAATTTTTTTTAGGGTTTCAAATAGAAGTATCACTATAAAAAAAATCAATGACATTTAGCCCTCAGGAATAAAATTTTGTCCTTGAGCTCAAATATCTCACACAATTTGTGAAGACAAAAAAAATAAAAATAAAGTATATTTTTATAATATAGGGAGATACAGGGGCGCCTGGGTGGCTCAGTGGGTTAAAGCCTCTGCTTTTGGCTCAGGTCATGATCCCAGGGTCCTGGGATTGAGCCCCACATCATGCTCTCTGCTCAGCAGAGAGCCTGCTTTCTCCTCTCTCTCTCTGCCTGCCTCTCTGCCTACTTGTGATCTCTGTCTGTCAAATAAATAAATAAAATCTTAAAAAAAATAAAAAAAATAAAGGGAGATACATAATATATGAGTGACAGCTCCATAAAATATTTCAAGCTCATCTTTTAAATCTTCTGTACATAGTGGGGAAACACAAATTATTTTAAGTGCAGTTGTATTTAGAAAGATAACTGGAGCTATCGTGAAAAGTTTGAATCATTTCACTTTCAGTTTATCCTATAAGATAATTGTTTTAAGCAAGTTTCCACAGAGGCTTCACAGGACACAAGCAAAATTTGGGTTCACTTGTTCTTTTAAAATACATAGTTAATTCTTGATTATTCTTGACTAGATTATAAATTAGCTAGGATTAAGAACTAGGCTTATCCCATTGACAACTGGATTCTATTCTATTCTCATTATGTAACTTTTTCCCTTATATTGTATTAACTCCCAAATCAATATCTCTAAGTTCAGAATTCTCCAAAATCTGGTTCCATACATACAACTTTAGCTGAACATTTCTACTTGGAACACCCAGCGAGCTCTGTAACCCAAGACCTTCCAAACTGAAGTTATTATCCTTTTTAAAAACTAGTACCTTCCTGTAAGTTTCTTATTCTTAAAAAAATGACTAGTAGTGCTATCCAGTCTGTCTAGAAACAAGACTTAGTTTGAGGTCTGTCTCTTTTGTTCGCTACGAATGACTAAGCACCAGCTCTCTATAGTTTTTATTAAATATTTATTATTGTTTTAAGCACAGGGGATATTTTTGAATTCAATTATTTGTATGTATCATAATATACCTTTAGCAGATACCCTTTTTAGATAATGCAACCATTTTCTATAAATATTTCACTTTTAGGAAGGAAACGATTTCATTCTTTACCATTCAATCAACTATGTCATTATAATACATGTGGCCTGCACTCAAATAAAAGTTTGAGAACATCTGCTCTATCTGTGCACAAAATAGCGGGCAGAACTCAAATGAAAAAGTGAGTTCATAGCATGCAGTGTCATAGTATTAAACTAATTTTAGGGACTCATTGTACTCATTTAAAAAAATTACCAAATAAAATTGTGCTTAAAATTATACTTATATGATCTTTTTTTCTTTTTTTTTAAATTTAATTTCTTTTCAGCGTAACAGAATCCATAGTTTTACACCACACCCAGTGCTCCATGCAATGCGTACCCTCCATAATACCCACCACCAGGCTCCCCCAACCTCCCACCCCCCGCCACTTCAAAACCCTCAGGTTGTTTTTCAGAGTCCATAGTCTCTCATGGTTCATCTCCCCCGCAATTTCCCTCAACTCCTTTCTCCTCTCCATCTCCCCATGTCCTCTGTGTTATTTTTTTATCAGCTTTATATAATATGTGTTCTCTTTAGCTGTCGTGTACAAAGAAGTTTCTTTGCTTTAAAATGTGAAAAAAAATTCATTCTGAATTGCTTAAATAACTTTTAAAAGACACATCAAAGTAATTATGACATTCTAAATGCTGCTGAGGAAAACCCAGCTACTACATGAAGCTTGAAGGATATTATGCTAAGTGAAATAAGCCAGTCACGAAAAAGACAAATACTGCATGATCCCACCTACATGAGGTACCTAAAAGCAGTCAAATGCTTAAAACTGAAAGTAGAATGGCAGTTTCCAGAGGTGAGGGAGAGGAAGAAAGAGGAGTTGTTCAAGGGG
Source organism: Mellivora capensis (assembly GCA_004024625.1). Classification (NCBI taxonomy): domain Eukaryota; kingdom Metazoa; phylum Chordata; class Mammalia; order Carnivora; family Mustelidae; genus Mellivora; species Mellivora capensis. The sequence goes on along the minus strand of PISX010003413.1, from coordinate 83,577 downwards.
TTTAGAGCTTTCTTTGCAAGGTGAAAAAGGTAGAGATCTGTTACACAAGTGCATATAGCTATGCCATCATACTCCACACTGAAAAGTGGTTAGGATGATAAATTTTGTATGATGTATTTTATTTTTTACTACAACAAAATAAGAAACAATTAGAAAATAAAGCATTAAAAAAAAGGGGGGGTCTCAGGAAGTGGTGGTTCACGGGCACACCTCCTCCTTCCTCCCAGTGCATGCCCAGGTGGGTGGGAGGTCCTGGCCCAGGGTCCCGGCCCAGGGTCCCGGTGGATCTCAAGGCAAGATGCCCAGGCGAAGCTTGGAAAACCAGTCTGCTCCAGCCAGACAGACAACTGCAAGATCCTGTCACAAATGTGAAGCATGGTGGAGAGCGGTGCCAAATCTTCGCTGCTTCTGTGCAGGAAACCGGCCGGGCTGAGAGAGGAAGCAGACCTCCTGGTGAGTGAAATCAGCGTGTGTGCCTCTACAGCGTTCCCAGATTTAAAGTAGGGCCCCAGAAGTGTGATGAGTTTGCCAAACTGCAAGATTATGGATAAGCTGAGATTGAAAGATTTGAAGAGGAAGGGGTTGACCCTTTGAAAGCTTATGGAGCCCTTGTAAGAACGAAAGGAGATGACCTCAAAGTGACATTAACAGCAAGGAATCTAGAAACTTACCAGTTAACTCGGGAAGAAAACGTCAGCGAAACCTGATGTTCCATCTATTATTTCGCATGCGGAAACCGAATTGCAGAGAGTTGCAGTGGATGCTCCCTGAACAACTCGATTTCTGGAGGAAAATACTGACAATTTTGAAAAGCGGAAAATAAAGGATATAAAGACTGTATTTTCAGAATTTATCATTATCGAAATGCTATTTTTTGACAAAGCATTGAAGGTCTACACTGTTGCGTATCAAAACATACAAAAGCTTGATGAAGAGGATTTAGAGGTTTTCCAAAATTCTCTGCATCCACCAAATTCTTCATCTGGTTTACATTCAAAGATCACTGTCAGCTAAGTGTGTATCTGGAATAGGTCAGTTATCCACCCCTCCACTAAGAAAGGATCAACAAGCAGAAGATGATGAAGGGGACAAAGATTCAGACGTTACAGAGGAAGAAAATTAATTTTCTTCCATAAACTTCATACTTTAACTTTCATCTTAAATGACTTAGCATGCAGAATTACTAAATTGTAAAACCTTATACTGGCTTCATACATGTTAAACCTCAAAATGAAATCCTACTGGAGATAGAAATTAATGGATATTTATGCTGACCAGAAATGAAGATTTAAAAACATTCCACACCAACTACTTCTTTTTTTTAAATAGGTTTTTCTTTACTTATTTGTCAGAGAGAGAGAGAGAGCATGCGTGAGCTGTAGGCAGAGAGAGGAGCTGGATGCAAGACTCTATCCCAGGACCCTGATATCATGGCCTGAACTGAAGGCAGATGCTTAACAGACTGAGCCACCCAGACATCCCACCACACCAATCATTTCAAACCCAATCTAGTAGTATGTGGGTTTTGTATAGGTTCCGTTTTTTTTAAAGATTATGTGCTTCAAAAGTATTTCATATCAACACACTATACCTAGTTGAAGTTGCAATAAAAGTAGATGACAGAAACGTGGGATCTAACAATTCCATTTGCTTCTTTTGTGCTCATCATCAAAAAAGGGTCTTTAGTCATTCTGATTAAATACAAATCCTATTCAGAAAACCCTTAATCAAAAAGACAAGTTTTTTTCTTTTACCTTTTTTTTCACTTTTACTACAACTTGACGTTTCATCATTTGATATGTAATTTACTTTTCAATAAGACTATAATTACTTTTGATTAAAGATAAATGGGATACTTGGATATCAGTGTCTTAAAAGCACCATGAAGCATAAATTTTAGCTTCAAAAATAAAAGCAGATTCAGCCTGATTTGGGTTTTAAGATGAAAATACTGTCCTACTAAAGCAGTACTACAACTTTTGGAAAGCTGTAATTTGGTGGGATTTTGCCTAAGAAAACATCATGGAAAGCCATAAATCATTAAAAATCTATAAAAATGTTACTAAACCACCATCTAATTAATGAGACAGTATGTAGTTTTAGTCTTGAACATAATCAGTATGAACAGAGCCTTTCAGTATGCCAATGTTTTTGTTTTTTGGATGGGGATTATATTCTTGTTATTTCATGGATACAAGTTAGGCATAAAAATTATGAAATTTATAAAATCATTTGGAATAACCACAAAAAGCAATTATTCATGACAGAAAAATAAAAACTTTCTAGAAAAAAATATAAAAATGGCTTTTGAAGAAGTTTTGATACACCATTCATGAGGTTATTAAAGTTATTGAAGATAAATAACAAGGGCAGAAAATATATGTTTACAGTTTGATTTAAATGTGTTCTAATCTTCCAGAAAGTACAGAAAAAATATCTGTGCCATAATAATATGTGGGTTAGTTTAGAATTCATAGTTATTACATCTTATTCATTCTTAAAATAAGTAAGCTAATGTCAGAATAATAGGCTCTTTCAGTTTGTGGAAAGCCACTTAGTTGCTTTGAAATTGTATGTTTAATATAAAGTTATGTTTAATACCAATATTGATTTGAGAATGTTAGCTTGATTTATTCTTTCAAATAGTATTACATGGTTTTTGTTCTTTGGCCATTATGTCACTGAGTTAGAAATTTATATCAGAAGATAGCCTAATTGTGGCTCCTCAAGTCTAAAAACCCTTTTATAAAAGATTACCATCTGAAGATTATTGAATAAAATATGTATGAGTCCAGGGATAATATCACTCATAATGTAATTTTTCCTAAAATTATGTTTTCAGTAATATGTATTAAATTTCTTAATGTTTCTGCATCTTCAACATGATTTTTCTATTGATTCAAATCAGTCTCATATGATGCAGAGGCTGAATCAAAATCATCTTGAGTGCTATCACAATGGCCAAGTTCAAAGACTTCCTCTGCCATAGATTTCACCCTTACTAGATGCTTAAGTTCAAAGATTCACTGGATGTACCAGCTCTTTAACAGGGAAGGGAAAACATAAAAATAAAAACAAAAAAAGTGGTCCACAATATTATCCACATTTTCTAAAAAGAACAAGAAGTTTTCTAGTTTTACTAATGCTATGTGAATATTATGTAATGGTGATGAAGTGACAATTTTATTTCAATAAGACATAAACCAATGTCTAACTCACATGAGAAAAAATAAGAGGGGAAAAGGGAGTAAAGAAGAGAGAAATTCGGAATTATATTGACACAGATGTGAAAAAAGAATGAATATTTTTGAAGCTGGAGGTTCCTGAAAAATATGGTTGGCTACTGGCATACCAATGACAATTATGCTAGTCTCCTATTAGAGATAATTTTAAACAGAGTTACTAAGTTCTTTTTATGCATTGAATTTACACATAAGTAAAATAATATTACTATAAATTTTATGATTTCTATTAAGTCAACCACTGAATGGATTAAAACCATGGGGTATATGTATTATGGAACATAAAAGTACATTATATTACCAACAATATAGGAGTTGATCAGAAACATTCTAAAAGATTTTGTGTTTAAATGAAGTTTGATTCCTTAATCATCTTTTTTCCATATCTTTCCTAACAGTTCTATGGAAATTTGCCCACTCCCTTTATACTAATGTTCATCTTAATATACCAGTAATTAGGCAGAAAAAAGGCAAGACAAAATAAATAAAACAGTTCTCATGAAATCAGAAAAGAAAAATCAAAAACAGAATTGTTTAATTCCAACCTTCCAGGCAGTAGGTGGCATTTACCTTACATCTATGTGATTAAGAGTCCACTGAAGTGATTTTTCCCTGAACAAGACGTTTCTATTTCAAGTCACTTGGAATTGATAACTACCAATAAATATATAAATGTTAATGGCTAATAATTTTAATATGACCATGCTCATCTTGGGGGGAGGGAAAGAAAAGTTTAATCTGATTTTTAATAAATAAGAATTTGGGGGGACACTGGGTGTCTAGTGGGTTAAGCGTCTGCCTTCAGTGCAGGTGATGATTCCAACATTTTGGGATCGAGTCCCATGTCATCAGGGTCCTTGTCCATGGAGGAGTCTGCTTCTTCCTCTGCCTGCCACTCCCCCTTCTTGTGTGCCTTCTCTCTCTGACAAAAAATAAATAAAATCTTTATTTTTAAAAAAACAGCAATTTTTCAAGTGTTTCCAGCACACTAGTGTATTAATCCTACCTGGACTAAAATAAGGAGGTATGTTGTGAATTGTAGGCTCAGAGTAACCTATAAAACTGCTTAATTGCAACTCAGTATCTTTATACTTGGTACTCTACAAGATTGTTCCATAGGTGAGAAGGTTAATGTAACAAATGTTGTTAATTAACCAATACTTTTGAGCAAATCTTGGGTACAACGCATTGGTCTAGACTCTGGGACTCTAAATTACCAAAAACCAGTAATGCTACTGCTTTTACAAATTCCAGTGGGAGGACATCAAGCAACAGATTTTATAGTAAGTATTAAACCACATCCGGGATAAATGCCTGCTAGAAATAAGCAACGAGGAAATATCCAATAACAAGATCAGTCCTAATGTATGTTAGGGCTTGGATAAAGTTTTCCTGAGAAGGTTACTTTGTATCTAAAATGTGAGGAATGAAGACAACTAAATATTTAAAGAATTAACATGTGAGTGAAATTCATTCAAGATTGAGGAGTCAAATCCTAGTTCTACCAATACTTTGCTGGTTAACGGTAACGTTGTCCAGTTAACTTTCTGGTTCTCCATTTATTATGTATAATAATGTAAATAAAGCCCAGGGATACTATAAACTTTTCTCAAAAAAGGCATGACAAAGGAATTTGAAATTTTTAAAATTGTCTAGAATTAATTTATGATATTTAATGTGTCACTATTTTATGCCCAGTTATGCATATCTATGACCTCTACATTTAATTGTCATAGATGGCACAAAGAAGGATTTAACAGGCTGGATGACCTTACACTAGCTTTCAGTCCAGTGAGTTTATAAACCTTATCTAACCATCTTTGAACCAGACTGCAGTGGACTCACTCAGATTAATTCAACCCTTCTCACAATCAATAATGATTTTGAAGCTCAGGACTATGGCTTGCTCATTATCAACTAAAACCAGACAGTCCCTGAAAATTAAATTCAATGGGATTTGATCAGATTTATGAAAAGTAAAAGGTTATGATTACCTATTTCCTTGTGCTTTCACTCAGCAGCTATATCTGATGATTTACAAAAGGCTTAAATCTCTGTTTTGATGATTGTTTTTTCTTTATTTTAATTTGGTGTAAAATTTGAGGGAAATGGTGGGAGTGGGAAAATGGTATAAAATTTAAAGCTCTAAAGGAGATTTGACATTTCTTCTTTATAAACTCAAATGAAACGTACTTCCATGGCTATGTCAAAATAATAGCAGGTTGTTTTTTTTTTATAACAATTGCAATTCAGAATGTAAATTTTGTATTTTTTGAAAATGGTCATTTTTTGACCAGTGTTGATTTGGAATACCTGGAGTTCTACTTGAAGAAAATAAATGCATACAGCTTGACTAAGCTACAAATAAGCGTCTGATAGCTTTCTGCAGACACTTGTAAGAGGCAAGCAGAAAGGGATAGGAGGAAATTTGGTAAGGATAAAAATTATCCCTTGATATTAAGGATAAAAGCAATAAGAGTGTTTCAGACAGAAAAAAAAATTAAGAATTTAATGTTTCACTGTATGTATATATTTTTGTTGGAAGAATCACAGTGACACCACTAATTGAAATCATTTACAAATATATAGTGAGACCATTTCTCCTTAACTTCTGCAAATACATACTACAAAGAGTTAAATTATGTTTTTAAAGTAATATCTGAGTCAAATATTTTGGTCTTAAATTGTAAAACTTTGGAGTATGTGTTTTTCCTGTTATTTAATTGTTCAAAGTAGAATGATAGGATAGAAATATGATTTTGAAATGCCATTAGTGAAATTAATGTATAGCATTATAAGCAAATTGTGTAATTGTGGTCTACTAGTTCTCAAAACTTTGTGTTCATTGAACATATGGTTGTCTCTTCACTTCTTCCACCGGAAGTCATCCCTAACTTCTAAGTAAGGTTTCTACATGTTTTGGAGTGATGGAGAGAGATGGATTTACCTTATGAGCTAAGGTATAGGTAGGCCCAATCTGGTCATAAAACTAGGAATATGTAGTATGTTTTATCCTGTTTTTCCTTCCAGCTAGTATAAAACTATATATTACCCTTAATATATTTTTCCATTACAAATGATAAGCATTGTATTTTGGTGGCAATGGAAATAATTCAGAACTCTAACAATTTAATGTGATAGATATTTAGTTAATGAAACACAAATAGTAAAGGAAATAATCTGAGATCTTTGAATAAAACATGGAGTCAAGTCACAAAGTGTGGAGGGAAATTTCTAACAGAAGTTGGAAAGGAAAATATTGGACTGAAAAGAATCAATCAAGAGTAATTGCTTAATAACCAAATGTGTTAGCAGCAGGATGCAAGCAGGGAGTCTAGAAAAGAAACAACTTTAAAACTTCCCAGACACAGACCAAGGAGCAACTAGATCAAAATTGTCAGATGTCTATGAAGAAAATAGTTGGAACCAAAACAGGAGTGGAATATGTGGAAAACTTCCAGAAAGGAAATGGTCTAGAGGGAAGTTTCTCTGACTTCATGGAATAAAGAAGCTGCCAGAGAACAAATTGTTGAAATGACTCTGCTTATCAGTCACTTTCTTGTTGGTTTCCTGAGATCTCTTTCATAGACATAAAACATCTTATAAAATAGCTGAAATGTCATGCTGACTGTGTGATGCTCTGGATATGTTACTTACAGGACAATCAGAAAGCAGAGGTTGCTGTCTAAAGACCCAATCTGGATACAAAGTCCTCTTTTAATCTTTTTTTTTTTTTTTACATGATAATCCAAATTTTATTTTAAAAAGGCAAGGTATTGCATGGAGCACTGGGTGTTATGCACAAACAATGAGTCATGAAACATTACATCAAAAACTAATGATGTATGTTGACATAACATAACAAAAAAAATAAAAATGCAAGGTAGCATTCTAAATATTAAGAATATTTAGGCATTTATTAAAGACTTCTCTGCTGGGTATTTTGCTGAGGACTTTACACACACTAGCCCCCAAACAGGTACTGCCGTCATTCACCTACACATGTAAGGAATTCAAGACTTAGCCTTATTAGTAATTTCCCCATAGATTTTTTTTTAACACTTTTTTTTTTAAATTTCTTTTCAGCGTAACAGTATTCATTGTTTTTGCACCACACCCAGTGCTCCATGCAATACCTGCCCTCCTAAATACCCACCACCTGGCTCCCCTAACCTCCCACCCCCCGACATTTCATAACCACTCAGGTTGTTTTTCAGAGTCCATAGTCTCTCATGGTTCATCTCCCCTCCAATTTCCTTCAACTCCCTTCTCCTCTCCATCTCCCCATGTCCTCCATGTTATTTGTTATGCTCCACAAATAAGTGAAACCATATGATAATTGACTTTCTCTGCTTGACTTATTTCACTCAGCATAATCTCTTCCAGTCCCCAACTTTTGTAGCAACATGGATGGAACTGGAAGAGTCCTTTTTTATCAGTGGAAGTGACCAGTGCAAAATACCTCAGAGAGTGTAGTCAAAGTGTGCTTGTCACATTTTGTCAAGGAAATGTATAAAAGCTTAAGAGGGTGGCAAGACCAAAGAGAAACAATTAACATACTTGTATGCTATTCTGCTATTCCCTGTACTCAGTTGGCTTCCATATGCTGCACGTGGGGTATGAGTGTGTGTGTGTGTGTGTGTCTGTTGTAAGAGCAAATATAAATTAAAAATAAGAGTTTTAGTTCTCCCTGTTGAGAATAAGGAAATTCTCCTACCTCTCTTTTCTGAGAACATTTACATTAGAAGTATATTAATTGTAAGTTCTTTCTCTGTCTCTTTGAAGTACATATAAATCTTTTTAAGAGCTAAATAAGCCTCTTGCCAGCTTTACAACCCAGAGATATCTTGCTCAAGGACCTTTGAAATGTAATTATCAAGGAAGATGGCACTCCTAACCTCCTCTTTCTGCGGGAGGGTAGAAATCTAACTTTGGTGCTACGTTTGCAAACATGCCTACTGTCATAAAGATATGAGGAAATTATTTTCCCATGTATAAAGCCAATTAGCTAACACAAGTGGTCACCTCACCGACAAGGTGAGTCTAGGATGACTGAAACAAGTGGTGCTGTCAAGTCCTCTTACTTGAAGACTAGTTACTGTTTATCTTGAGAGCCTGTATGTAAATGGATGGTATCCATTTGGCTACATAAAAAGGCGAGATTTCTTATGTCATTGCACTCTCTTAGCACATTGTCTATGATGTGCATCGCATTCTGGTTCAATGCTTATTCAATAATACAACGGTTTTCTTTCTCTTCTGTCTTTGTGGGGAGGTCTTATGGCTTGGCAGGATGTTTTATTTTTAATTGTATTTCCCCAACAGTGTGTGTATACGATTCTAAGTTGTGCTTTTTAAAAAATATATATTAAAAATATGTTTAAAAATATATTTGGTCTCTTCAAGAACTTTTTATTTCCTGCACTTATTCCAAAGAGTCCCTTTTCTCTTCACGATTTCTTTTTTCAGACTTTATTTATTTATTGGAGAGATTGAGAGCATGCATGAGAGAGGGAGATCAGGAGCAGTGGGGAGGGATAAAGGGAGAAGCAGGGAGACCAATGTGGTACTCAATCCCAGAAACCTGGGATCATGACCTGAGCCAAAGGCAGACACTTAACTGACTGAGCCACCCAGGTGCCACTTAATTGTGAAGAGAAAAGCTGGACTTCAGGCAGTGACTTGCTCTTTCTGTATCTGCAAACAATGTTAACTTAAAGGAAGAATCTCTATAACAAAGAATGCATAAGCCAGGGAAGATAAATCTGGTTTCTCTCTATTTAAAAAAATAATAAATCATATTCCTACCCTTAACTTTACATTCCCCCTTCAAGATAATGAAAGGACCAGAGTTTGACTCAAATCAGTAATGGAGACACCAAAACCATAAAAGTATGCAGAAGCAGAACTGTAAATCCTGATGATAATGTGTGTTTAGACTTAAGCTACTTTGGCCTATAAAAAGTAACATGTTTCTTACAAGTGACAACCCTATAATGTCTACATAGTAATCACTCATGGTATCAATGGACCTGGAAATGTAGATTTGGGTAGATAGCTTGAGAAGTACTTACAAAGCAAGCATATTCTATTTTAGTTTCTGTGCATATGAACAAGAGAGAAATGCTAAGGAGATAAACTTAAAGGAGCTAAAGTCATTTATACTCTAAAGAGACTCTGTAGCTGGCTTTATATGCAATATAAGAATAATCTAGGGAGTTGGTTTTTAAATATTTATACCTCAGACAAAGAAGCAGAGTCAGGAAGAGTTCTATCCTCCTCAGGTTCAGAGGAAGCGGCGGGGCAAACTAGATAAACCTCTTTAGTGCCATAAATTAACACAATTCAGTACAATATGTTATCTTTCAAATGCTAAAAGTATGCCACATGTGAAGACTGAATATTCAGGAAGCAACAGCTGTTACTAAGGAGAGCATAATGAATTCCGAAGGTATGGTGGAAAGACAAAAAAAGTGGTGAAGGATAAATATGATTGTCAAAATGAAAGGTTAACTAAAAATGTGGTATGGAATCAGGAACATTGCAACTGTAAATTAGTCAATACTAAATGGGATGTTTGCATAGAAAAAAATATTTTTGGTCTCTGCTGGCTGTTACATACCATTATGCATGGCTTGATTGAGTTTAGAATCTAGCAGAGTAAGAAGGATAGTTATGGTGACATACTATTTTAAAAGACTTACATTATAACAAATATTTGTAACAATATTTTTCAGAAAATGATTAAACATTAAAATATAAACTATTTAGAATTATGTATTACATGTTTAAAAATATAAGAAATTTTGAGTTCCGACTGTCCCTGACTTATGAGGGCTTGACTTTTTTAAAAATTTTGCAATGATGCAAAAGTGATATGCAATTAATAGGAACTCTACTTCAAAATTTGAATTTTTATCTCCTTCAGGGCTAGAGATAGGTAGTACCATATTCTCCTGTGATATGGGCAGCAGCACTAGGTCTCAGCTCCCAGTTGGCCACATGATCACCAAGGTAAACAACGAAAACACTTAAGACCAATGGTTTTTCACTTTCAGTACAGTATCCAATAAATTACATGAGATATTCAACACTTTATTATAATATAGCCTATATGTTAGATGATTCTGTTCAAAAGTAGGCCATATAAGTGTTCTGGGTGTTAAGGGGAGGTAAGGCTAAGCTATGACGTTTGCTAGGTTAGGTGTATTAAATGCATTTTGTACTTAAGCTATTTTAACTTAAGACGAGTTTATTGGGATGAAACCCCATCTTTAGCTGAGGAGTATATATAATTTAAAAACATATCCCAGCATTAATTTATTTTAGAAATTTATTTCCTTTTGTTTTCTGGACTAAGGTATTTCATCTAATATAAATATTAATTAATATTAATATTTCATTTAAATATGAGGTCAAGATTTATACTTTTTTCCTGTTGAAATTGATTCATGCTCAATTTTAAAAATCTTAGAAAGCAGAGAAATCTATAGTTAAACAAAACTAATTATCTTCCTACAGTCTTAAATAATGCCTCTTAAGGTTTTTATATATTCCTAATCATATTCTTCAGTATTATACAAATCCTTAAAACACCAATTGTCTTGAGCTGTTTTTCCTTTACCACTATATTGGGAATCAGAAAATACTCTCCTTTAATGAGTTACATGTCTGAATAAATTTCACTCATATAAATAGTCTTCATTTTCATTAATTACTGACCAATTTATGTGTAGATAGGTAGATAGATAGGTTGATGCATATATACACAGGTATAGATAGAGCATCTCTTACAAGATAAAGATGAACATGCATGAAAACTTATTCATTCCTCTTCACCATAACCTGATTTCCTGATATCTGAGAATAGCACTTTCAAGGAAGATAAGAGCTATAAGGACACTGTGATCCTACTTAGCAGACTGTGAAAGACTGGGAATATGACCATGAATGATAAGGATCAGACCATGCATGGTTGGGCATAGAGGAGAGAAAATGAATGATGGGACCATGCTAAACCATAGGACCATGACTGTGATGGAATGGGACTATCCCGTTGGGGTTGAGAGATTTGGGCCATTTCAGAATAGTAAAGGAGATTGTAAGATTTTAAATAATGTTTTGCTCTATTTCTAATGTGACACTGTTGAAAGACTAGAGGGTTGGAGCTAAGCATCATGGTTTTATTAGCATTGTGTATGCATATCCTTTTATAGATATTTATAAAGACTTTGTTGTGTTTTTAAGAAAACTTTTTTTTTCTACTGTTCACTGGTTTATTTTCCCGAATGAGAAATAGACTATTTGCAAATGAGCAGATCTCCAACGATGTGCATTAAAATGGCAAGTCTATTACTGACTGAAATCTAAATGAAAAAAAAATTTATTAAGGCACATTTGATCTGTGAGATGAAAACAAACAAAACGTTCTGGTGTCATGACAGACTTCATTTCACTTTTGACCCCAAAACATGCGAGCACCGAAATCGTCAAAGAACACTTAGTATTTAGTAAAACAGGAAGGAATGTAAAAATTGAGGAGGGAAAAAGCATTTTCAAAGGAAATCTTTGGAGATCAGTTTACTGCAAATAAAAGAACATTAAACACACTCCTGATACACATAAATACTAATAACTAACAGGTACTGAAGAAATGACAGAGCTCTAAACAATGGATATTAAATAAATTAAAGGTATTTTGCATGCAAAGAATAAAACAAAACAGTAATTAAAGAATGAAACAACCATCTCCACCAATAATGTAACACAGACAAGATGAAGTGAACAAAACCAAAATACGTTTTCCCCCAATGCTTCCATTAGGGCGGGTTTTTGTTTCTGTTTTAGCTTGTGTACATTAGATTTATTACAATAATTCTTCTTTGTCATTCTAAATATTAATAATAGTTTACCCTTTAAAGAGAAGGGTCAAGAAGAGGAAAAAAGAAAACAAAAAGACAACAAATCCTTCTTGGAATTGAATGCCAGGTCCATTAAGCTACATGAACGACCGTAAGAACAGCCACACACCTAACTGTGCTGTTCCTTCTCCCCCTGCTTTTAAAACAATAGGAGACCATGATGAGCACAAGTTTGGGGGAAAGAATCAATTTTGGAACACTCTCCCGACGGTAATGATACGGCTATTAATCACATTTCCTTATTTTACAACTGGAACATGAAATGGCTTGGGAAAAAAAAAAAAATTGTTGTTAAAAAAAAAAGACAAAAGGTAGAATCTGTGCAATGTTAACAATTACAACAAAACATTTACCAAAGTTACAGTGTTCTGTTACAATAATACTTTGCAGAACAGTCATGTTTCCTGCCAGAGGACTGGGGGGAGGGTCGTCTGAAAAGGAAATGCATAAAAGAACAATACCAAACAACAAGTTTTGTTCCTCAGGTACATTTCAAGTCATCATTAAGCAGGTCTGCTGCACAACGTTCAGCAAGAAAATGTGTTCAAAGGCAAACATGATCACATTTTTGTTCAAAAAGCTCAATCATCAAGGAGTCCTTTGTAAGAAAATCATGTGTAAAATATATCCTTGTATGGACTTCAAAAACTGATCATACAAAAAAATGTTTGAAAAATAAATTAGATAATTAAAAACATCTCTTCCAGCAGAGCTAGATGTTAGGCTGTCCTCATGGAGCCATTATTGCTGTTTTTACTATAACTTGGGTCATGTTTTTCCAGCCACATCTCAGCTAGCTGCTGCGTGCACCCATATGTGGACGCTTTGGACCCCAAGCACCAAGCACATTTTGTACTGTTTGGGATCGAGACTGGGATCACAAAAGACAGGAAGGTGGACGTGGACCACTCCTACTTCTTGGCTTCTGAACGTCTTCAAACCTGCCTGGACAACCTTGTTGAAAAGGTCCACATCCTCGAGCCCCCAGCCCTGGATGGAAATGTCAAAGCCACCGACTCGGACAAGATTGCCCTTGTAAATGCAAGTAATGCCAAACCCATAGTTTCTCCAGAAGCCAGTTTTCTGAGTGAAGGCAAAATGGTTATCGCTGGGAGCTTTCCCACTATAAACAATCTTTGGATCGTACTGGCTAAAGATGATTGGAAAATATATTTGTTGGCCCAGAACTGTATTTGCTCAACACCACTGAAGGAACTCTGTAGTAAACACGAGGTCAACATCACAGAAAAACAGCAAAGATTCGTTATTGAACTGGGAAGACCCTACTTCATAAGAAAACTTTTTAAATGTGGACTTTTTTAGACAAAAAATACAAGGTTAAAGTTAAGCCACACTTTGAATGAAAATAATAGCATATTTAGGAAAAAAATAGTGAATTAATAAGTTACTAAGATAGTTAAATGGTTGTTTATCTCACCAGTGTGTTTTTAGACATTTCTGTGATGATTGGCTTTTTTCAGATCTGATTATTAGGAAAAGAAAAGGGATGATCAAAGTAATGAATTACCTATCTTTTGATAAATTCAGCTCAGATGAAAAAGTCTCTGATCTAATGAATTGTTTTGTTGATTTTCTTCCACAGGAGAATGTGCAGTTCTCATCTACTCTTCTAAGTCTTATCTGCAAAAGCATTAAAGACATCAAAGATAAGGGGGAATAGCAGTTGCTAGGTGCATCACTATAATCAAGTCACAAAGAATAGGAAGAGAATTTTTTTATATGAATATAGATTATACCCAAAGATCCCAGATTTCTAGAACCAAGAGCCAACTAGTTATCTGAGGATAAAGAGTCCACCATTTTTCTGGACAATTTCAGAATGGGAAATACTGTCAATTTATTTGAGCCTTTGAAATGAGTGCAAGGGTGACAATGGATAAAAAAAAATCTGTTTTTCAGTTTCACTGATGGGCTTCTTCCAAAGTTGAAATTCACACATCTGTTAATTTTTGCAAAGGGCACTCCTTCTACAGCTGCCCATAGCTTCAGTAGGAGCCTGTGAGGGACCATGCAGAGAAACTGATGGAAATCCTGGTAGAATTAGTGTTAGTCAGCATAATAGTCATGGGCTGTATTGTTTGTGTGTGTTGATTTGAATTAAAACTGGTACAGTACACTAGAGACAAAGCCTACCAATACTGTAATAAAGCTCTACTTGGGTGATGTTATTTCAATTACTTTAAAATGAAATATTTTGTTGACTCACACAGCAGTTTAAATTAATATTTGCACAATAAAAACTGATCCTTTACCCAAACCATCTTTTCAGGGTCAAGAGACCCACATGTGGTCACTCAATAGGTATCACCCCTGTTATGGGGCACCACAGCCCCTGGGTGGTGTTGGGATACAAAAGCCTGATATGCATGCCTAATTGGGACAACTTAGAAGGGCCAGCTCAACTCCCAGAGGAAGGGCTGTGTCCTCCATTGCAGCCACATTATGGGTGTGTTTGGCCCAATGGTACCATCCTATGAAGGTGTTTTATGGTCCTTAATTATTCATTAAATACTAATTTAGGTATCACTTTGAAGATATTTTTAAAGATGTGGTTAAAGTCTATAATCAATTGAATATAAGTAAGAGACAATCTTAGGTAATCTGGTTGGGTCTAATTCAATTAGCTGAAAGGCGTTCAGAGCAGACCGAGGCTTACTGATAAAGAAATTCTGATGTGGACAATGGCTATACTGACTAAGAGGTCCAGCCTATCCTTCCTGATGGTCTGTTCTACAGATTTTTTAGTTTGACTAGCCAGCCAGCAACCACAATTGCCCAAGCTCATTTCTTGCAGTAAATCTCTTAATATATACCTCCTGCTTGGTCTGTTAAATCCTGAAAGATACACTCCTGAACTTCCTTTCAAGCATATCTCTCTAGAGCGCTCCTGATACACCATTTGCACACAGCTCCCGGGATCACAGTGTAAGACAGCATGCTTTCATTCTTCAATTTTCTTCAATAAATCTGTCCAATTCAGTGAACTTTTTGTCTTAACCATCAAGTTCTATCAATAAGTTCTATTGATCAAGCTGATTTTAGGACTACCCTTGAGTAAAATTTTAGTTAGTGAAGTTTGTGTTAGGCACATTTTTTAATGCAACTTTCACCCTTTCAGTGTTTCTTAACCGAGCATTTGTTTCATTTTATCCCTTTCAAAATTAATGCCCCAAATTCTTTTTTCATTCTAACTCTATCCATCATTTGTGACAGATACTTTCTTCACAAGTTACAGTACTTTTGTGTGATCTGCTTCAATGAAATTCTCAATGCTCCTTAAAGCTACTTCTATAACCCAAGTTAACTCCCTTTTATAATTCTTCACAGTGGCTAATTCAAAATGTTTCATTTATCCTCAACTTCCCATTCCTCTCACTTGAGAAGAGGGCCTCCTTCTCTACTACTTCTTAAACAGAAATAGAAACCATCAAATTGAGACTCTTTCATACTTACATCAGCACAGCTCTAGAAATCCTGTGATCTTTTCCCCTCCTGTCATGGTGAAAACATCAAAGAACATTTTTCTGTTATTGTCTAGGTGACTCCTTTCCTTATGCTCTGGGTCCTGTTTCTTATTGGCTTGAGGTCCTTGATCCATCCATTTTTCACTTTCCCTATAGTATAAATCCCTATAGTTTAAAAATCAACAATCGTATGCATGTAGTACTCATTCTATGATACCACCTCAAATTTGGTAGGAGAGTCATCTCCCTTAGCTTCTCAGCTCTTACTTAATACATTCTAGAGTGGTGCTTGGTCACTAGACTGAATGGTTTATTTTTAAGAACACTAGTGATCTTCATGTCAAATAAAATAAGCAGTTTTTACTTCTTAGATTTCTTCCTAGAAAATATGATTTTCATGTTGCATCTCTTATCTCAGTATATGCAAAATCCTATCTATTGATTAACCTGGCTGAACATTTAGGTTTACCTCCTCATGTGTTCAGTTTACTTACCCTCCCTCCTGGGATCAGTCAAAATAGCTCTTATAAGGGGAATTGTTTTTGGGGCTCTATGTATATCCCAAGTAGAAATCAATTTTTCTTTCTTTTCCTTCCTTCCTTCCTTCTTCCTTTCCCTCTTTCTTTCTTTCTTTCTTTCTTTCTTTCTTTCTTTCTTTCTTTCTTCTTTCTCTGTCTCTTTCTTCTGTTTTCATTCTTCCTTCCTTCCTTCCTTACTGGTCTCATCATACTGATACTGTGGCAACCACTGGTATTGGAAAAATTCTTCAGCTTGCCCATTGAAATACCTTCACTTTTTCTGACTTGAAGCTTTTTAAATTTAAATTTCCGTGTTGATCCTTCTCTTTCCATAGGTCTTTTTTAATCTTATGCTTTCCTGGGATGACATCTGAGAGCAAAAACACAATACTGTGGGAAGAGCCTTGTATTTAACTCCTGCCCTCTGGTTATGTGAGGATACACAGGGTGAGATGTTAGGCTAGTTTTGTCCATGGACATTCTGTTTTGGGAATCACTGAAGATGTGTCCTGGATTGATGTAGTCACCTATTGTCATCTGCTACTGACATGTATGACTCCCGACAGAGCATATATTCATGAGGTTCCTCTATTTTGCACCCACTTTCTAATTTTAGAACCATCCTAAATTTAATATTGAGCTTAATTTAGCCATGGTTTTCAACCAAGGATGACTTTGCCACAGGAGATAATTGTCAATATCAGGAGACATTTTTGTTGGTCACATCTATATTGGGGTACTGCCGTTATCTAGTTGGTAAAAGTAAATTATACTGTTAAACACACTATAATGTATAGTACAAGACCCTGCAAGAAAGAATTATGTAGTCAAAATGATCAATATTGCCAAAGTTAATAAATTTTGCTTTAGAGTCATTCTATCATACAGGACTTGGTGTTATACCAAATGTAGAGCTTCTCTGAGAGATTTTAGACTTCCCAGGTTCCATGTGGGAAACCACTCCAATATTTTCAGATTAACCCAAACTTATTTAAAGCTTTCTATCAGCTTGGTTTTTTCCCCCATCCCTTCACTACAGTGAAACTCTTACAGTTCTCTCCCTCACTCTGCATTCTTTCTCAACGAAGCTAAGTCTTCACGACTATTGTCTAGCTATCAATCTTAAAAACTGTTTCATCCTTAAAATGGAACAAGTATTGCTTTGATGTACGTATTCCCTTTCTGATACCTCTCTACCCCTAAAGTACTGATTGCCATTGTTCCCATTATAATTCACCAAATGCTCACAAGACTAAGCACTTTGGTGCCAAGAGCTTTGTTTTATTCCTCTCTGTAGCTTTTGCCTTGATCTGGAACAGTGGAGGCACTCAATACTTGTGAATAAATGAAGAATGGATGAATGGTGAACAATGGCATTATCTCCCATCTCAATGTTTCCTGTTTCTCTGATTACTATTGTTTTCTGTTTGTGGCCACCATCTGATGACCTAATGTGGAGCTAGATATCCTTTATCAATGTCTATGACTCTGGATCCCTGACTCCTCCAAGTATTCTAGATCCTTAAGCGAGCCCCCTTTCTTCAAAGTACTTGTATCTTCACATAATAAAAAATACATACAAAATTTTATTTTAATCTTACATAGAAGAATACTAGGAGTCAAATTTGCTTTCCCTGCCTCTCATTCTTCTTTTTTTCCTTCTTATGCATTCTTTCTCAGGCAACAGGTATCTTTCCTTTCTCTCATCTTTTATACTTCATATACTTACATACTTATATATACTTTTATTTAAGTACATCTTCTGTACTTATCACTTGTTCATATATCACTTGCATCAAACATCTGTTCATCTTTCCCTGCTCTCAACCTTTACACTCATCCTTCTCTCACTGCAGTCATTTCTCTCTTCCACATCTTCCTCTGCTTTGCTTTTCTTTGTATAACAGCATCTTAGCTCAGATTCTGTAGAAGTGGTTAAAAGAATGGGCTGTATCCAGACTATTTGGTTCAAATCTCAGTTCTGCATTAACCATCTTGTGACCCAAGGCAAGTAAGATCACCTCAGTTTTCCTCATCTACAAAAGGTGACTAAAAAATTACATTTAAGAAACAAAGGAGAGTGCTCGCTTCGGCAGCACATATCCTAAAATTGGATCGATACAGAGAAGATTAGCATGGCCCCTGCGCAAGGATGACATGCAAATTCGTGAAGGGTTCCATATTAAAAAAAAAAGAAAGAAAGAAAGAAAGAAAGGAGTAAGAAGAGTCAATGAGTTAATGGCTGTAACAATGCTTATAAGAGGGCCTGGCACATAAAAATTAATCAAATATTTTACTCTGACTATATATCTTTTTTTAAAAAAAGATTTTACTTATTTATTTGACAGACAGAGATCACAAGTAAGTGGGGAGGGGTGAGAAGCAGGCTCTCTGCTCAGCAGAGAGCCCAATGCCTGGCTCAATCCCAGGGCCCTGGGATCATGACCTGAGCTAAAGGCAGAGGCTTTAACCCACTGACCCACCCAAGCGCCCCATCTGACTATATATCTTAAGTGTGTTTATCCAGCCCCACCTCATTCATTTCATTTCTCTCTTTCTCTCTCTCTAATTCTTTCACTCATTTTCTACACACACTCTTTCTTCTCTGTCCTTCTATCTAAAATTCTTTCAATTCTTACATTTGTCATGTTACAGTCTAGAAAGCTTGGTGAGAAAAAGCAGACTTAATTGCTCCCATCACTTGAGAGAGCAAAATTACAGGATTTGAGGGAGTTATCTGATTTCATTTCCTCTTTCTTCTTATAGGACAGATGATTATATTTAATCCTTGGACTATTGTTTTTGGGAGTAAGAGTATTAACTCTTTGAACCCTAAGCATATGTCCTTTCTTTCTTGATCTAGTGCATTCTATTTATCATCTTTGTGATTCACATTTACTACCTTAGATATATATATTTTTCTTCTTCTAGCATACATTAAATCTGCTTCTCCCCCATGCTATGGATTTTCTTCTGCTATTTCCTTTCTAAAGTTTTTTTTTTCTTTATGAAGTTTCCTTAACAATCTATAAACTATTTATAAATCTTGTCATGTTATAACTGAGGCTTCCTTACTATTCTGTTTTTTTTCATTATCTAAGCTCATCAGTTACAAAAAAAGAAGTCACATCCCAAGGCAGGTGGTGGGCTTAGAAACCTACATTACTAACAAACATTGCACCTGAGGGTACATGGATCATACTTGAAGAAATCCAGAGCTAAATTCTCAGTTATTCCTCTCCTATATTTTTAATCTTGTAAACTCTCAGGGCCACTTCTCTTCCTAAGGAAGAAATACATGTTGCCCTGAAGTGTTATGTTAACTAGCATTATCTTTATCATTATGAACATAAATTCTGGTCCAGGCATTAGGGTTTTATCATATTCTAATGTGTATAAACTAACATTTTGCTCAGTATCTATTGTCTGTGGTTTAAGCCTATTCCCACTAATAGGCTGTTGGGAAATGGTTACTCTCAAACATACTTTCACTTATACTGCTAAAATTTAATGTTGTACAAAGATAACTTCAGATTCCTTGTTAGGTAGGTAGACCACATTATTCTCAATAATTCAGCTGGGTTGTATTTCAGTATTCTTTCAATCTAAAATCTTTGTTTAAAATTACTTTTAATGGTTTAAAAGTTTTAGTAATAACATAGTTCTCTTTTGGTCAAGAAAGAATAATTCACCAGAGAACGGCAGAATTATAAGAATCACTAAAGAGTATTAAAGAGTATCAGGGCATCTGGGTGGCTCAGTCAGTTAAGCATCTAAATATTGTTTTCAGCTCAGGTCATGATCTCAGAGTTGTGTGATCAAGCCCTGAGATGGACTCACACCTGGGCATGGTGCCTGCCTAAGTTTCTCTCTCTCCTCCTCCCCTGTCCCTCACCATGCTCACGCATGCTTCTCTCTCACAAAAACAAAAACACACCTCCCACCAAAATCAAATAAATAAATAAATAGAAATAAAGTAAAGAGTAAATACTTTTATTTTAGCAAATCTTTCAAACAAAATATTTTGAGGAACTCTAGCTTTGGGAGTACTGGGAAACTTCAAGGGACCCGGACTGAGGGCAAGAGATTTGGAACTGATATCATCATTAAGCAACTCACTCTCCACTGGTATCTGCCTTGGCCTTTCCCTCCTGCCTAAAGACTAGCACCAATCAATGATCTTTTCTAACTAGAAATTTCATTTGAAAACAAATTGTATTTGTTAAAAAAAGGTATTTTTTCTTTAAAATGCTATTAACTTTTTTTTTGCTATGAGTCTTTTAAAATTTATGACTATTATGTATGTTGAAAATGTTTTACTTTCTGTGTAAACTGAAGGATAAAACTTTGAATGATAAAAATTTAAAAGAAGAGCAGCTATGGCAGAAGCTTGACATTAGCTGCAAGCTATTCCTTCCCCCTTTAAGATACTCTGGTTACAGCACTTTCAAATCAAACTTCGTACATTTTCCGCTATGCTTGACTTCTCACTCTTTGCAATTTACTTTTAGATATTCACCCTTGACGTATTTATCTGTAGCTACTAAACATCTCATGATTCTTCATACCATAAGTTTCTCAAATATATTTAAGAGCTCAAAAGAAAATGGCAAGCCTTAGGAAAAAAGGATCTAGCCTACAATATATGTTTAAAAAAAAACTCAAAAACTAACATAATACGATTTTCTCTTAAGTTTTATATTGTTTTCCTTTAACAACCTTGCCTGTAACCTTTAAAACCCAGTTACAAAGTGATGTTATGTGACATTTTAGTATATCGTCAGTGAGCATGCCGTGCATAACCCATCTCTAGAATGTTCTGTGAATGCTTTTTAATGACTCCAAAGAAGAAGTTAGTTGGCATAAAACAAACTGAAATAAAAGCCTCTGGCAAAATGTTGATGTTTTGATCACAGCTCATGTGAGAAATAAGCACGGGTAGTTTATGACAGTCCCACAAGAAAACTTCGCATGGTATATGAAATATAAATATAAAAATGACAGGAACCTAAGTTAAAGGACATTTGACAGAAGTACCATATTTTCAAAGTTTGCCTGCCCGTACCTTTCCTGTCATATATAACTGGAGTAATATTTGACGAGCAGAAAAAGGAGTTATAAATATAATATTGCTTTGGTACCTGAGGTTAATGCATTTAATTGGCACACTAACATTAAAATAAGACCATCCAATTTGCCTACACAATCAGAATCAGAACATTAAGCATTTCTCATTAAGTTGTGTTGCCTTTTCTTCATATTACTTTTCTTCTTCTTGTTATTAAATTTATTTACATTCCCAGGCTAACTCTTCTTCACATTTCTGCATGAGAGTCACAAATAGTGTTTTAATGAATTGATATTCAGTATAATGCCAATCAATATCTCTTTCAAATAAAATTCAGTACTTTTGGTACTAAAAATAGGTTAAAAATATATACACAGAATTTTCTTTCACTCTAACAGTTGATTGAGGCTGCCACTGCTTACTTTTTAATGTCAAAAAATAGCCTTTAATTTGGATGTTTGTTAAATTTTATTTTTCATTACATTAGTATTTGCTCAAATTTCTGAAACACACTCCTCAAATTTGCTTCAAAACATGTTATATTTAATTGTAAAACAATTTCCTTTTTGAATTTATTTTCACTGTATAACACTTGGGATGATAAACCAAGGATATGAATATATATTTTGTGTGTGTGCTTTTATGTATAACAAACCAAAAAGAATGCTTATCCTTGCAATGATAAACTGTAAGAATATCTTTGTGTAACTTATCCAGTGGATAAACTATGCCATCCATTTTAACAAAATAAATTCATCTTTTACCCAAGAGTCTGAATACTTCTATGTAAGGCACATTTCCCTGAAGATGATTTCATAAAGGATTTAGTTTCATTTATTCAACTGCATATATAGATTGGCTTGGCACATTCTCTTTGTGTCATATGATGTGATAGCACCATAAAGATACAGGAATATCAGTCCAGGGTGACAGAGCTAAAAAGACATATAAGAAATTGCCAAAACAGAGATCACATGTTTGTATTATACTTTAGAAACTTCATTTTTTTTATATGACAAAAGGAAACATAAAACTAGAAAGGTTGTTTTATGTTGGTGTTTTTTTGTAGGTCATCCCTACAATTCCTTATCCTCTTCTCTCTTTGCTTTAAACTGTCAGACATCCCACCGAGTCTTCTCATGGATGCCTCATTGAAAGCCTCTCCATGTGTTTCTGAGTGATGTGAAATCTGTGAAGGTAAAAAACATAAATTACCCTTTTTACTGGAGGAATTGCCTATTGCCTATCTCACAAGGTTCGGAGGTAAATGTGTTTCCCAGT
The DNA here is from genome assembly GCA_004024625.1 of Mellivora capensis. NCBI lineage: Eukaryota > Metazoa > Chordata > Mammalia > Carnivora > Mustelidae > Mellivora > Mellivora capensis. Next base: position 61,062 of record PISX010003413.1, on the reverse strand, counting down.
AAATAAAAAATTAGAGATGACAGCCAAATGCATTATTTCAATTCAAATCAATTTAATTCAATAAAAGTTAATTCATCACCTGGTATTTACAAAGCAGTACTGTAAGTGTCCACTTTATCTTTGAAGAAGAGTTTTCCCAAATGGGGAAAAAATAAATAACAATAAAAGAACTTTTCATATGCACTAGCTGGTGCATATGATGTACTTGTCATGAGAGCGTTGAACTCTCCTGATAAAAGAACAATGTGAGGAACCCTTCCATGACTACTGCAAAGATGTTCAATCCCAGAACTTCAGAGTGAAGTAATAAAACAGAAGTAAAATGAGAGCTGGAATAGATTATTTGCTAATTTTTAATCAGAACATCAAGTAAAAACTAAAACATAAACAATCACGGTAACATAATAATGTTTCAATGCAAGTCATGATTAAAATGTACCATAAATGATAACTGATCGTGTTTCTACCCATTACATCAACAAATATGCACTGAAAAAAGTTAACATCAACCTAAAATCTGAACTTTTGTCTTAACCCATGAACCCTTTAAAGAAAACAATGTCATCACTTCACCTTTAAAAATGGCTTTGCAGGGATGCCTGGGTGGCTCAGTTGGTTAAGCAGCTGCCTTCGGCTCAGGTCATGATCCCAGCGTCCTGGGATCTAGTCCCACATCGGGCTCCTTGCTCAGTGGGGAGCCTGCTTCTCCCTCTGCCTCTGCCTGCCACTCTGTCTGCCTGTGCTATCGCTCTCAGACAAATAAATAAAATCTTTTAAAAAAATGGCTTTAAAAAAGCAGTGAAACCAGTGTTTGTGTTATTTCCATGTCCATTAAACTGAATGTCATTACATTTTTGAAGTCTTAAATGGAAAAATACAACTTCTATATTTCAGATAGATTCCCTCCCTGACATAAATATCTGGAAAAAAGAGTCTATTTTTGTTGCTGTTGTTGTTCTTGCTGTTTAGAATCATAGAAAATAATACCTTAGAGCTATATGTTGCTTCATTTTGATTTAACTTCTTAGAGAAACTGAAGAATAGGTTAGGGTATCAGCTCTGATATCTGGCAGATCTATATTAGATTCCAAATATAGGTGATTTGCCAAGTGCAAGATTTAGGTCAATTTATCTACCTTCTCTTTGCCTTTTTAAGGTTACTCTTCTACCGAACATGTAATGATTTTCCTGGTGCTCAATGGATCAGTAACAACTCATCTCCCTTACCCTCCTGAATGGAACCAGTTGAGACAAAAGACTGATTTATGTGGAGATCAAAATACAAGAATCAATATAATAATAATATTGGTAGTTGCTAACATTTTCAGATCTCATATATTTTGCTTGGTACTCTTTGCATATATCAATTTAGCAAGTTTCCAATCCTATTGTTATTAATTATAACAGATTTGCTTGTAGAACAATGATGTGATTTGTGGCCAAATGGACTTAAAAATATTCAACACTTCCATTAGCCTTCCCTCCCAGCTCCCAGCACTCATACACATTCCACTCCTTATTAACTTATCATCTATCACAGGCAGAATTGGACAATGGTAGACCTCTCTGTTGTTGATAGGACACTTACTCATAGCTAAGAAGAAAACAAGCATTTCCTTAGGATATTCCACTCCCTAAGAAAAAGGCTGTTTCTTGTATCTCGACAGGTAAATGACAACTTCTCATATGGAAATATGAGATGTAAGGAAAGGAGATAGAGATACCTGAATTATTTCTCCTAAATAACTCTTTCTTTCATGGGAACATGAGTAAAATAACAGAATTTCCTTCTAAAGAATAGATACTTAACATATTGAATTTATTAACTTGAACAAATCTACGAACATTTCAGAGCCCTTTAATTTGTAGATATTTTTAGGTTCTAAGTAATACTTTCCCTATCATTATAAAAATAGTTAAATCTCTGAAAATATCAAAATTTTTATGTTTGAACACCTTTTATGAAATACTTCTCAAAACTATGTGTGATACTTAAGTGAGAATTCATAGAAATTTAATTTTTCTCACAGGTATTTAAAATGTCCTGTGGGAAGAAAAGATAAAAACATCAAGAATGTCAAAAAAATCTATTTTTTCTTGTACTTTTACAAGCCAAATATAATTAGAAATGGCTATCAACTTAATGTCCATAACTAAGCTATATTGCTCTTATAACAGTGAAAGCTTTATCAAAATTTTATTCTAATTACTCAATCACTCTAAAATACTAATTCTAATTAGAAGTTAAAAATAGTCATAACATTATACCAGTCAGAAAAAATTTGATTATATATTTAAATACTACTTTTCTTTTCTGTTTTGCCATGACTTCATAAGATCCAAATATTTAACTAATTTCAAAATACAATGCTTAACAATAAAGGAATTAATTTTTGATTATCTAATTGTTCTTAATAGAGCTACTAATATCCGCAGAACTACTAAATCATAAATGCTATTGTACAGTTGTAAAACCAGAAGAAAATATTTATTTGCACATAAATTTGAACAACTTAAATGATTGCTTTTCCCCATACATATTGGTTTTAATTTTTTTACTGAGAAATTGAGGTAGCATAAATTGCATATCATCAAAAAAAAATTTTAGAGTTCCCCATGTTGTAGCCTAAAACATAGTGTGCAGTATAACTAGGAATTATAATAACTTTGAATGACTTCATTGGTCAGTATAATTTTTGAATATTTTATTATATTTTAGTTTTAGTGTTGTATAGTCAATTAGAATGATGACTTTAATAATAGTAGCACTATCTGTTCATACTGATAACCATAACATGTGGCAAAATGTGAGATTCCCAGAAATGTTCTACTAAGCAATTTTATAATGACCTACACAGACATAATCCCTCAGAAAATATCTTATTTTCTGGGAGTCTGTAATACTAAAGTTTGCTTTATTTATACCATATTCTACCCCTGCAAAAGATTGCTTCCAATAAAAAATCATCAGATAAAGAATATCTTCATATTTGTACTGAGTTATAAATTCTTAAGCCATGTATCTCACCCCAATTTACAAGAATATCTATCTTGGTGTTAATTACAGCATAATGTTTTATTTATGTAACTTAGTGCTAAGGAGGAAAATTAATCAACATACAGGTTAGTGGAAATGAACTTAACACATGAAATTGTTGTTAAATGTATTGAAAGAGAAAGACTCCTATTCACATTGTAATTAATGTAATTCATATCAGAGCTAACTTTTAAAATACTCTAATACAATTTATGAAAATTATGCATGTGGCCATGCAAACATTACAATGAAGAACAATGAAACCATTTGCTAGGGTTGGAGAAAACTTATTCAATAGTGTTTTGATTTCCAAAATTTCACTTAACTTATTTTAAAATATTTCCATCCCAGAGTTAGAATATTGACTGATGAAGTCTTTAAAAATTTGCCACTGAAAATATGGTTAAGCATATAATGTATACTTCATCATGTTGCTTGTTGAGAGTGCGAAATTTAAAGCCCTACTCCAGACCTACTGAACTGGGAATTATATTTGAATAAGATCTGCAGTTGTTTCATATGTACATAAAAGCTTTGGAAGGACTGCATTAAGGAAGGCTAAGAATATTGCTACAATTTCTCCTTCTAAAATTTCCTTATTTTTAATTTAATCATAGTTGACTTATATGAAATTAGTTTCAGGTGTAAAACATAGTGACTCAACAATTACATACATTATGAAGTGTTTGCCATAATAAGTATATTACAATATTATTGTTTATATCACCTATGCTGTACTTTCATCCTGGTGACTTATTTATTTTATGACTAGAAGATTGTACTTCTTAATGCCCTCATTCATTTCACCCATTCCTCCATCCCCTTTCCTTTGACAACCACCAGTTTGTTCTCTGTATTTATGAATCTGTTTCTCTCATTTTCTTTAAAGATTTTATTTATTTATTTATTTGACAGAGATCACAAGTAGGCAGAGAGGCAGGCAGAGAGAGAGGAAGGGAAGCAGACTCCCTGCTGAGCAGAAAGCCCAATGTGGGGCTTGATCCCAGGACCCCGGGATCATGACCTGAGCCGAAGGCAGAGGCATTAACCCACTGAGCCACCCAGGCGCCCCTGTTTCTCTCATTTTTATTGTTTGTTTTGTTTTTCTGGATTCCATATATAACTGATACCATATGGTATTTGTCTTCCTTTGTTTGGCTTATCTCACTTAACATAGTACCCTCTAGGTCCATCCATGTTGTCATAAATGACAAGATTCCATTCTTTTTTATGGCTGAATAATAATATTCCATCTTGTATACATACCACATATTCTTTATTCATTCATTATTCATTCATTTTATGGAAGCACTTAAGTTTTGCTTCCATATCTTAGCTACTGCAAATAATGCTGCAATAAACATAGGGGTACATATATATTTTTGAATTATTCTTTTTATTTTCTTCAGTAAACACCCAGAAGTAGAAATTCTGGATTGTATGACATAAGGAAACTACATACTTTTCCAGTATAGACTGCACTAATCTACATTTCTATCAACAGTGCACAACATCTTCACCAAAATTTTTTTTCTCAACATCTTCACCAAAATTTTTATAGCTTGTCACTTAGATTCTGATCATGTTGACTGGTGTGAGGTGATTTTTTTCATCATGGTTTTAATTTGCAATTGTAAATTGATTAGTGATGTTGGGCATCTTTTCATTGGTCATCTGTATTGTCTTTGGAAAAATGTGTATTTATGTCTTCTGCCCACCTTTAATTGAATTATTTGTGGTTTTGGTGGTGAACTGTATGAGTTCTTTATATATTTTGAATATTAATCCCTTATTGAATATATCATTTGCAGATATTTTCTCATCCAATGGTTTGCCTTTTTGTCTTCTTGATAGTTTCCTTTGCTGTGTTTTTTTAGTTTGATATTGTCTTAATTATTTACTTTTGCTTTTGTTTCCCTTCCCTGAGGAGACAGATACAGAAATTAATAGATCTAAGATTGATGTCCAAGAGATTACTGCCTATATTTTCTTTTAGTAGTTTTATGGTTTCAGGTCTTACATTTACTTCTTTAATCCATTTTGAGTTCATTTTTTTGTATGGTGTTAAGAAAGTGGACCAGTTTTATTCTTTTGCATATAGCTGTTCAGTTTTCCTGATACCATTTATTAAATAAACTATCTTCTCTCCCTTGGAAATTTTTGCCTCCTTTGTCATAGTTTAGTTGGCCACATATGCATGGATTTACTCCTGGGCTCTCAATCTATTCCATTGGTCTCTGTATCTGTCTTTGCACCAGTACTATATTGTTTTGAATACTATAGTTTTATAGTCTATCTTGAAATCTAGAGTTTTTGCTTTTCTTTCTCAAGATTGCTTTGGCTATTTGGAATTTTTTTTGTTCTTCCATACAAATTTTAGGATTTTTTTGTTCTAGTTATTTAATTTCTTATCCAAGAAATTCTGCATATAAAATGAAATAAGCTCTAGTCCAGGTAGAGTAAAAGGGAAACAAGATAACTATACATTAATATAACATTTATCCAAAAACCATGTTTTTATGTTTGTAATGTTTGAAAAGTGGCTCTGTAGGAATAATTGTAAAAGAGATAGACACTGACTTTGTTATCAAAGAGCTTATCTGTTAACAGGAAAATTGTTGTAAACTGTAAGGGTACTGGAAGAGTCACTGTTCTGGGGCCTGGGCTCAGGGAAGATTCTCTATATGCAGAGCTCAAGGAGTTGATAACATATCTTAAATGAAAGTTTTAATATAGGAATAAAATAGGAATTAAGTATTAATTCTGAAATTCTGTATTGAATAACTGAAGGGCAGCACCATTAAGCAGATGGACAAATTTGGGAAAGAATTGGTTAAGGGAGACAAATAATATATTTCACAGAGACTCTACAGGCAATCAAGTACTTCAGTATGGAGTTCAGTAGAAAGCCAGAGTTACAAGTTTTTGAGTCACCAGCACATAGACAGCATTTTAAGAAGTGGAACAAAATGAGATTATCTGGTGAGAATGTGTAGAAGGTAAAAACGGGACTTTGGACTAATCTCTACCCACTACCACTTAGAGATAATGCAAAGGAGATACATCCAATGCGGAAAACTAAGAAAAAAGCAGCCAGGGAAATCATAGGAAATCAAGGAGAATGTTACAAAAGCCAAGAACAAAATTATTTTTTGAGAAAGAGAGGGTAGATATATATCTTGAAAGGGAAAGAAGACAATGAGCCAAAAAGAAAATAGAAGTGACAGTTAGTTTTGTCTGCCTGTGAGGCTCTGAAGTTCTTAACAAGAACAGCTTTAGGTGTGATGTAGTTGAATATGTATTGCAAGAGAAAAAGAATATGACCTACTCAGAAAATTGATCATCATTCAATATTCTGGAATTAGAATAGAAAGAGACAAGTGACAGAGGATATCGGAAATGAAACTGAGGCTACATAATGAAAATAATTTTAGTCCTGATAAAAAAATATGGACTTTATCCAGTGCAATCAGTGAGAAGGTACTGACATGTTTTAACTAAGAGAATGACACAATCAGAATTTGGTTTAGGAATATCATTCCTGCTGCAATTGAAAAGTAAATTGGAGAAGTGCAAGTGTGGAAAAGATGGACTGGTAATCTGAGAGAAGGCAATGTCTTCAACTAGGATTGTGGAGGTAGGGGTGGAAAGAGGTGGAGCAGCTGGAAAACAACTTGAGAATTGGAATTAAAATAACTTGTTGGTAGAACATAGGAGTGCAGGAAGAAAAGGGTAAGATGATGCTTATATTATGACTTGACTATCTAGACTGATGGTCATGACATTCACTGGGTTAAGGAATATTTTAGTAACAGAAGATAGTTTCTTCTATGTTGTTCATTGTGTTTCTTACTTGTTTATGGGCATTTTAGGTATATTGCCCCATAGGTAGTTTGGTAGGTAGGGCTCCTAAGAGTGGAACCCCTGATGGAGATCTGACATGGAGAAATAAGTATAAGAAATAATAGTGTTAGGTTGGAAGTAGGTGAAACTTCCAGGAAGAGTACAGATTGTGAAAAGAGCTAGGGGAGGATCTTGGGAATTTATTAATAGTTAAAAAGCACAGAATATTAAATGCAAATATAGAAAGAATTTACACAGGCAGTTATGTATGGAAATTATCATAACATCAATAAATCTACAGAAGCAGAAAAGCTAAATCCATTATAATATGCTAGTTATAAAAATATTTTCCTACTTGCATGTAACCAGGAAAACAGTTATTTACTCATGAGATTTTTAAATAAATAAAAAAAAACTTCAAATTCTCTCCCTAAGGGAAATTATTCATACGTAAATATAAATGACCCTGCTCAAACCTTCCTTGTGGCCACAGATATATATTTTTCAATTTGTATCCCTTCAAAAACATTTCATATTATCTCAAACATTACAATACCCAAAAGAGTTTGGGTGTAGGTTATAATAATGGAATAGAGAATTTTAATTTATATTTGTAAAAGCAGTGCTTTGAGTGGCAAGTAGAATTTGCCTGAATTTAAACCAGGTAATAGAGACATAATCTACACTAATAGGGTAATATGTTGATATGAATTTATCCTCTGTTCTAGTTACCATTTAATTGTAAATTTTACAAATGTAATTAAAACATTAAACTGCAATGTTAACATGATTTAAATTTGGCACTATTTCTTTCACTAATCTTGCAGAGTTTCACGAAAAAGTAATCAACCACCACAACACCTTACATTAATAAGGTACTATTATTTCATTTTTCAAAATGAGGACACTGAACCACATACTAGTTAATTAACTTGAGAAATGAAGAATTAATGAGACCAATGACTTCAGATTTAGTGAAGGTTAGCAAGGCAAAATGACAACATATATACTGCCATAATTTACATACTCCACTCATTTAGCCTGGTTGGTGTGAATTCTACAAAGGTTATGATCAGTGCACCTTGGAGAAGCAACCTAGTTTTTTTTTCCAAGTTTTTTTTCCAAGTTTTTGATTCCAAGAATCAAAAAGGTGACTCATTATTATAAATTGCTCTTCACAGGGTTCAACAGCCTATTATTCAAAATCACATGCTCCCTACTTCCCAATACCTTATATTGAGACACAAGAAAAATGAGTTTTCAGAGAAAGGCAAATTGAGGTATGCTCTATGGATAATTAATACTATTAATTTAAGTTAGCCATGCAAATTAGTATGAAGCCACAAGTCTTGGACGCAAAAGAAATGTATCTCTTGGTAGATGCACAATTAGTTATCAAAAGGCATTTTTGGTGAATATTGCCAGATCCATCTCTGTATTACCTTGTCTTCTTAACAGGTAGGGACATTTTATCTCTTCTGGAAGATTAGTTCTTCCTCAGGTGTAAAGCAATATTCCTTTATAAGTCTGGTCCAGTTGCCTGCATTGTTATTATATGAACTGTCAACCAGCATGTAGATACCTGGGTTAAATACACCAGACATACTTAATGGTAATATTTTATGATAATCCCAGGAATCTGCATTTTAATTTAAACCCGCATTAAGGACATTAAAAATATTTTCCTAAAGAAAATCTTAACCTGAGTAAGAGTAATTATAACCTGAGACAGGATATCCATAAGGCCCTTTCAATTCACATTTATGGAAGGAAAGAGAGTTGGGGTTTGGATAATTAACTTGATCCTATGAATTTAACCTTAACTCTTTTTTATGCTCTGGTTATCAAATTTGACTTCCAAATTTGGCCCTGCCCTGATGTTTCACCTTGGCATTTTATGTATTTCTACAATCTCTTAAGAGTGGTGTTCTTTCTTATCTATAGACTGTCCTCCAAACAGAATTTGATTTTTAAATCCAACATCCCTACCCAGTGGCTTTTCTGTCCTGCTCACTGACAGAGAAATGTATCCTATGCAAAGACTATCCTTAGTCTCTCCTTCTGTTCTATCCACTTTTTCAGAAACACTTATTATTTGGCCTCTCTCTCTTTAATAACAATCACACACATGTACTCCGTGGGTACTCTGATGGTTAGACTGAAGCATATTTGTTGGTGGGAGCAGCAGGTCAGTCCTCTTAGGACTTGTGCTAATCAGTCAATTTATAAGATAGAATCTTACTCAGTAGGCCAGTTTAAGTTCAATGCACAGAACTTTACTGTGCTCTGAAGATTTCTAAAGTTAAACTTATAAAAAGATGACTGCTATGCTGGGACTATAGAATAAAAGGCAACAATTCCTATTTCAGCACTTGGGCCTTAATCTAATTTAGGTGAAAGAGGCAATATAAAATGTAAAAAAAATTCACCAAATTAGCATCTTTTTGCTATTGATTATACTATCAGCCAAATGCTCGATACTTCGGTTAAATATATGCATTTCAGAAAACGTATGTTTAAAGTCATTAACAAATAGAAGGGAAGTTATATGCATAGAACATAATAGTTATGATATAGAATTGTGCTGCCCAAAGCAGTAGCTACTATCGACATGTGGCTATTTTTTCTTTTTTATTGAGATAATTATAGATTTATATGCAGTTTTAAGAAAGAATACAGAATGATCTCATGAACACTACACTGTTTTTCCCAATATTTCCCATATCACAAAATTATATTTACATGTAATATCCAGGATATTGATACAGTCAAGATATAAATTATTTCTCTTCACCATGAAGCCCTCACAATTTGCCCTTTCATACCCATATCCCTCTTATCCTATCTCTCCTTTAATCATTAGCAACTCCTGGGGTTCCTGGGTGGCCCAACTGGTTGAGCAATGGATTCTTGATTTTGGCTCAGGTCATAATCTCAGGGCCCTGGGGTGCCTGCATAGGGCTCTGCTCTCACTGGGGAGTCTGCCTATGGATTCTCTCTCCCTCTGTGTCTCCCCCTGCTCTTGCTCATTCTCTCTCTCTCTCTCTTTCTTTAATGTTATTTATTTACTTGACAGAGAGAGAGAAATCACAAGTAGGCAGAGAGGCAGGCAGAGAGAGGAGGGGGGAAGCAGATTCCCTGCCCAGCAGAGAACCCGATGCAGGACTCCATCCCAAGACCCTGGGATCATGACCTGAGCCGAAGGCAGAGGCCCAACCCTCTGAGCCACCCAGGCGCCGCCCTCATTCTCTCTCTTTAAAGTAAATACTAAATCTAAAAAAAAAAAAAAATCACTAGTGACTACTAATCTGTTTCTCATTTCTCTAATTTTGTTATTTCAAGAGTGATGGAATCATATAGTATATAGTCATTGCTGGTTGAATTTTTTCATAAAGCATAATTCTTGGGATATTCAATCAGGTTGCTATAAGTTTTGGTAGTTCATTTTCTGATACTGTTGATTAGTATTCCCGTTTGTTCACAATTTACCCGCTGAACAATATTTGAATTGTCCCACTTTTGGGCTGTTATAAATAAAGTTGTTACATGCAAGTGTATTATCTGTTTTTGTATGAACAAAACAGAAATCTTCATTTCCGTAAGACAAATGCCCTGGAGTACAATTACTAGGTCAGATCATATGGCAGTTTCATATTTAGTTTTTTCTTTTTTTAGTAACTACCAAACTGTTATTCAGAAATGTATGAATGACCCAGTTTCTTTGCATCTTCTCCAACATTTAATACTGTCAATATATATTTAATTTAGCCATTTTGATAACTGTGCAACAATATCTCATTGTGGTCTTAATTTGCATTTTCCTAGTGGTTAATGATGTTGAATATGGTTTCATGTGTTTATTTGCTGCCTATATTCTTTTTAGTGCCATGTCTATTTATGACTTTTGTCTATTTTCAAATGGATAAGGGAATATTATGGATTATGTTAGCCTGACTTCAATAAATACAATCAAATGGACAAATTATTTAATAGAGTAAATTATCAAAGTTAACTCAAAAATAGGTAATCTTAATAGTCTTACATCTAATTAAAATTGCATTTGTAATTTAAAATCTTCCCACAAGGAAAACTCAAGATTTAACTCCAAGTCAAATCTACAAAATATTAAGGAAAAAAGAATACTAAGTCTGTACAAACTGCTCCAGAAAATTGAAGAGACTACCTCAACCCATTCTGAGTTCAAAATCCCTATGATACCACAACCAAAAACATTCTAAAAAATAAACCTATAGACCAAAAATTCCCATGAATATATCTGCACAAATTGCTAACAAAATTTTAGCAATACAGATATAATAATAAATTAACAAGAATATTCAAATATGAACATATGGAATTAACCATAAGGAAGCATAGTAGGTTTAACATTAAAAAAAATTAATTCCCCATAACTGGCTAAAGGGAAAAAAAAATACAATCACTTCAATAGTTGCCAAAAAAAAAAAAGGCTTTTGAAAAATTTAACATCTATTCTTGATTTTGAAACTCAGCAAAGTTGGAACCTCTGCAACTGATAAGTAATGTTTAGCCTATGGCTAAAATCATTCTTAATCATGAAAAAAATAAATACTTTACTTTAAGATGAAAAATAAGACAGGATAACAACTCAGAATTTCCGGGGCGCCTGGGTGGCTCAGTGGGTTAAAGCCTCTGCCTTCAGCTCAGGTCATGATCCTGGGATCGAGCCCCGCATCCGGCTTTCTGCTCAGCGGGGAGCCTGCTTCCTCCTCTCTCTCTGCCTGCCTCTCTGCCTACTTGTGATCTCTGTCTGTCAAATAAATAAATAAAATCTTTAAAAAAAAAAAAAAACCTCAGAATTTCCATTCCATATTATATTGAGGGTTCTAGTTAGTGCAGTAAGCAAGCACAAGAACCCTGATGGTAAACTGTCTACTTGAAGATTACATTATAATCTATATAGAAATTCTTAGGAATCTCAAAATATATACAAGCACTAATAAGTGAGTTAAATGATTTTTAGCATACCAAATCAATATATATAATCAGTTGAATTTCTATGCATTAACAATGAATATCTGGAAACTGAAAACAATACCATTCACAATAGCATACCACTTAAATTCATAGGGATAAATATGACAAATAAATGTACACTGAAAACTTTAAAAAATGATAAAAATAAAGAAGACAGATAAATGAAGGGATAATTCATGTTCAAGAGTCATGAGGCTCAATATTTTTAAGATGTCAGTTGTCACTCCTGTTTATCCATAGATTTCATACAATCCTAGTCATTTTCTTAGCAGAGTGTTTTGTAAAAATTGACAGTCTGTTTCATGTGAAAATGCACAGGACTTAGAATAATCTAACCAATTTTCAAAATAACTTTTTAAAGAACAAAATTAAAGAATTTATATTGCCTGTTTTATTATAAAGCCACAGTAAACAATCTGAATAGAGACTTACTCTTCTCACATACTTTTTTTTATCACATACTTCTTTTTTTAAGATTTTATTTATTTATTTCAGAGAGAGAAAGAGAGAGCATAAGGGGCAGAGGGAGAGGGAGTGAGGGAGTAGCAGAGGGAGAGGAAGAAGCAGACTCCCCACTAAGCCAGGAGCAGGTGTGGGGCTAGATCTCAGGACCCTGAGATCATGACCTGAGCTGCAGGCAGGCACTTAACCAACTGAGACACCCAAGAGCCCTTTTTTATTTCTAATATACTTAATAAGACATGCAGAATAACATAAGCACAGCATAGATATTTACTAAGATATTTTAAGATATTTATTAATTAAGATCTTATTTCTAGGATATTTCTAAGATATTTTACTAAAAAATAAGGGTACTTCAGGTATCTATAGAAAATCTGTCCAACCTGTGGGACCCATTTAGATTTTGAATTTGAATTTAGGTTTTGAATTTTTGGTTCATTTGGAGTGTATTAATGAATATAAAGATATTGGTAGTGTTTAAATTCTGAAAATAATTTAGAAGATTTTCTGTGAACTTAAAAATTAATTACCTTGGGGCGCCTGGGTGGCTCAGTCCATTAAGTGTTTGCATTCAGCTCAGGTCATGAACTTGGGGTTCTGGGAGAGAGTCTTGTATTGGGCTCCCTGCTCAGCAGGGAGTCTAGTTCTCCCTCTCTCCCTGCCCTTCCCCACCACTCATGCTCTCTCACTCACTATCTCTGTCTCTCTATCTAAAATAAATAAATAAAATAATAATAAAAAAACTAAATTCCCTCATTTAGAGGCACAGAAATGCGCTTTTGTGGCTGCAAGATGGCATATTTAATGGTATTTATATTCATGTAGAACTATTACTTTTTTCTCAGTTTAAAGATTTATAATCAATTATTCTATACCAGTGTATGAGTGCTACTGACTTTAGCGTTAGTTGTATACAACTTTGAATTAAGTCTTTCAAATATGCATCACATCCCAAACTCACCAGTGGTAGTAACAATAAATTATAAAGCATCTGACAAGAAAAACAATGACTCAAAAAAATGTCCTTTTTTCCCATTGACCAAAGCACTTTTCCAGGAAACTCATTTATTTAGCAATTAAAGATTACATTCCTGTGTTCCTACATTAATTTGAACAAACAAAATAAAACAATTTGAACGTGCACATGAGAAAATTTCCAGGTTTCATCTCGTTTATTGTCACTGGTATTTTTGTTCACCATAGGAAATTCATTATTAATGCTGCAATGTTTTAAGGAAAGAGATGGGTCTCTGTTGTACCCAAACTTTATTAAAGTGGTTCTGAACATACATTAAATAGTAGGAATATTGACATTTTTCAAAGATGTCCCACAATAAGACATTTACTTATTTCAGAAAAAATATTAAAGGGATCCAAACAATAAATATTACACATGTAATATTTATTATTTCATGTACGAAAATATACAGCTTTCACCACACTAGTGAGATTGTAAGAGCACATTAAACTTTAGATTCTATCCACAAAAGTTGGATATAAGACATCATACCCGTTATTAGGGCATTACAAATCATATATTGATGACAGGAACCCTATTACTTTTTACAGTAAATTAAAGTGTTTGAAACCAAAAGACATAAACTTATAAAAGATTTATTGAGTGTGCAATAGACAATTCAATTCAGTCCAAAATGTTTTAATGGGTACTGTGTGTTTGCTTTCTTTGCTTTTCTTTCCAGAGGCAATCATTTCACAAGGACAATCTCAAGGTTTGAAGACATTTTGCTTTCTGACTATATTGAATGGAAATTTTCTTTGCTTAGTTTATTTGTGTATACATGTAGAAAGAAGATTATGATAAAGTAGCAACGATTACTTATTCACACATTATCATTATACCACTGGGGAAACTAGTCTCATTCAAAAATGTTTTAGAATGCATCTGCCAACAAAGGAATAAGCTATTATCTGTTGTTTTGCTGTGTGTGTCACCTTTGCTTAAAACCTTGATTGTGCCAGGATTCTAATTCCATTGATTTGTTTCAACACTTTCAATTGCAGGTGTAACTGACCAGTTTTATCAAAGCTGTTTCCTTTATATTCAATTGGGGACAAAGAGTAAAAAATTATACTTACGTAAAATACAAATTTTTTTGCTACAATGATTAGGACAATAGCACATTAAATTATCATTTTACGAAACTTCTCTCTTTTTAGGCAACTGTAGGACATTATCCACTGAGTTGTTTATTTTGTTTTTTTGTTTTATTCATCTGTGAATGTTTTGTGGCATTTCATTTAAAGTAGGTTTTGAAGCACTAGGTTTACTTTAGAAATAGTCATCAAAACTTGTCATATAAATAATTATAAGGTGCAGAAATAAGTATATTTAGAGTGTACAGAATTTAATCATTTAAAGGAAAGAACATCTTTTGGTTGACTTTATGAACTCATTACAACTAGGAAATCTCCAGGGTATCAGGATGTTGAGTGATAAAAATATAATATTCACTACATTGCCTAAGGCTTTTCCTAATTTTCGGTCAAGTAACTTAAAAGTCATGATTCAGTACAAACTAAAATTACTTATTTAAACCAAATTATAAAGGTATGGATTTAGAAGTTCCTTGTTAACTATATTTTTATTGTGCTATTTCAACATTTGAGAGGAGTTTACTTTTCTTCTATGTATAATTATTACTTAGTAGAATAATGAGCATAATTTTCAAAAGATATTTATAAGAATATTTGGATTATGTAAGTCTAGGCTTTTAAACTATATTTGCTTAACACACACACACACACACACAAATACACACATACACAGATGATCACAAGAATATTTTTTTAATGTAAAAATCCATTGCTCCAAACTATTTCAACCGGGTCATCAAAAAGATATTTTTAAAAAAATGAAACCAGGTCTGACCTCTGGGGAATATCACTGATTCAGGCTAATTCCAGATCTGTCATCACCATCTGTTTAACATTATCTTCCAATCAGTTGGGGGTTATTAAGATAAGAATTTGCCTAATATTCTTATCTTCCTAATTCTTCAGAATTTTCTGGTGATGTAATCAAAGCCCTTCTCGAAGTCAATACAAATTTGAATGATTGCTACCTGTAATTTTATCTTCAAATTAAAATTTTAGGCTAATTCCTTCTTCACAAAGCCTTTGATTATAACACAGAAATTCTCACCATTGAATTTGATTACAAATGAATAAAATGAAATAATACTGTTTTATTTTTCAAAAGCTTTAAGTTAGACATTTTTTCCTAGTCTTCTTTTGTTAATGCTTTGTTCTGTTCTTAAATTAAATATATAGGTTACCAGATATCTCACCTACAAATATCTTAAATATTTTCAGGTATACATTACAAGGTTCTTATTATTTAAGGAGGTATTCAAAATCTTCAAGTCTTGGGGATTTATATTTCCAAATTTCCATTATGAACCCTGTTTGTTGTTAAAGTGCTAACTTCAAGTTTACTCTTCCCCTACCCTTTTATAAAGCTACGTACCTTTTAGGCCTCCTGATACCACCTTGATACAATTTGCTTTTTTTATGTGGCATTCCTCATAGTCTGGTCTGTTAAAATTTTGTTCACTTCATATGAATGAAAATCTTCTCATGAAAAATAGAATACAGAAAAAGCTTTTAATATTTTCTTGTCAGGTTTTATGATGAAAGATGATTCAAAGCTTTAATTTTGATAAAATCTACACTGTTAAAAAATAGAAAGTTAACTTTTGAATTATAGCATTTTTTAAAAAACTTATGTTTGGCATAAAAGCCCAGTAAAAATCAATTATGTGCTAAATTTGTATACAGAAGGTATAAAAGCTCATTAATTTAAAGAAAAAGAAAAAAACTGAAAGACCTAAGTACTCATTATATGCTTTTCTCTATTTTTCTGTTTAAATTTTTTAATACTGAAAAGTCTTCACTTGATTATCATAAGAATATTATATACCATATTTCATAGTGATAAAGTGAATATTATTCAGTTCAGTTTTTGCTGATTATTAATCTTAAATGAAAGGCTATCTATTATATAGTTACGACTTATTCTACTCCCCATAGAATTACCCATAAATTTCTAACTTATAAGAATTTCTATAGACTGACATAAACTTGACTTATATAACAATTTACAATGAGAAGAGCCAAGATTATAAAAGATCACTAGGGAATGTCCATGGTGATATATGACAAATTCTAACAAACAATAATCTCCATAAACTCTGTGCTCTGCTTTGGAAATTAATGTTGATATTTCTGGAATGGATACTCCTAACCTAAAACTTTTGAGACTCTATACTACATAAAAATATTAAATATTATTTCCTACTAATTGAATTTAGATGTCAAACATTAGATGTGGTGGTGTTGCAAATTAGAGGCAACAAATTTTATATTTTTCTTTTTTGAGAAAATATACTTGAGAAGTAACCAAAAGTACTACTATAAACAGATCTACTATGAACAGGAAAGAAAAATACAAATGTAATCACAGTAAAAATAGGCAAACAAAATATTAGCTTTCCTTTATGCTTCGATTAAGGAATTATTGTAAATCAAGTATTATTCTAAGTAATAATCATTCCTCACAACTCTATAAAGTTGTATTCTTATCCCACTTATTCAAATGAGAAAGCAAAGCTATAAAGAAATTAAGTAACTTAAACAATGAAGGTCCTCTGAGTGACATCATCTAAGTTACAGAACAATACTTAGCACCTAGATATTTTGTATATAGAAGTTGCTCTCTTCATTAATCAGTATTCTCTATTTCATTTTTAAGAAAAAAACAGGGCGAACATAAAATTTATTTTGTAAACAAAGCTTTAATAATGTTAGTAAAATTGCAACAAAATTTTAATTATAAAATATTGTTTTCAGTCCTTTATTTCCTTTTCATGTATTATGTCATTCAGCAAATTATTAAATAGATATTGTATTTTCTTTTTTTCCCAGCTGAACAAAAAGAGGCACAGCATATTATATATCTGTCACACAGCCAGGAGTACATTGTGGGAAAACATTTCTTTCCCTTGGTAGGAATAGTGTCTGAGAGTCAGTGTGTCAATTTAGCAAATCCTGACTATCGGAAAATGATAGTTATAGTAGGGATCTTTCACGTGAATTGTGGGTTTTGGCCTCCTATCTTCTGAGACATAATCTTAGGACTCTTTATCCTGAGAAATGTTCAGTCCCTGATTCATATCATCACTTGTGTAGTGATAATTAGGGAATTCATATTCTTATTCTCATTGTCTAGTCAGTGAGTTTGGTCTAGTGTTTGGCATTAAATTCTAAATAGGTTAATTGATGCAGTCATTTCTTCTAGATATAGCTGATTGCTCTAATAATAGGCATGTCACCCAAATGGAAATAATCACATTTCTTCCATATTTTTCCCCAAAATTGGAACAAGAAAAAAGACAAATTTTTAGATGTGAACACTGAGAAATGTTGACTACCAAATTGCCTTCTATGTGTGCAATGAAGAACAGGAAGAAAGGCTGGAACAGAGAAGCAGAATGAAGCAGATACAGGAAACAAAGTATTCATGTTATTGTCCTTTCTGGTTTCTGAGGCCCAGATACATTACAGGGGTCTCCATGGGTATCTGAGACATATCTGAGATATAGGTATCTCCATGAGTATCCACAAGTTTTCTCTTTTGATTCAGTTACTTATTTACGGTTGTTTTTGCTGCAAATAGAGGATTATAATATATGCAATGATCATCTTCTAAGAATGTCTGAATGCTAAAGTGGCATTAGGTTGGCCATAGGTTTTAGCCACCTCTAAACTCCATCAGTTGACAAAGCCACCCTAAATAACGAAGAATTAATATGATGGTTTAATATAGAAAACTGATGTTTTCTTAATATAATTTATACTGTGCATAAAAACAGCTTTAGAAAAACCACTGTTTTAATTAATCTGTAACCATCCATGTAAATAGAGTGTGCTATGAAAAGTCTATTTTAAAACATGTTCCTAAGATTCCAGCCTCTCATACATACTGACAGACTGAAGTCCCTCATACATAGAATTTCTAAATCTCCTTTGGCCGAAGAATAATAACTAGATACGGTAATCTAAAAATGCAAGTAGAGATGATTACCTGAGTTCATTCAGGTGTGATGTTCACTGGATGAAATATTTGTCTAGTAACTGTTTTTAGCAAAAACTAATTGAAAGATTTATTCACACTGGGGAAAAAAAAGATAACTCACAAAAGAACTTTAATTTTAAGGGGGTAAAAGGCTCCTAGTTTATTTCTGGCAATGCTAAAGTATCCCAAATAAATATGTCTTCTGCCACTGAGCTCACATATTTAAAGAGAGAAATTAACCTGAGCATAAAAAAGGAAAAATTTTGAAAAGACTTGCTTTCTTTCTTAAATTGAGATATAATTGACAGGTAATATTATATTATTTTCAGATATATAATGTAATATCCAACATAATGATTTGATATCTGTATACATTGTGAAATGATTATCACAATAATTTTAGTAAACTTCCATCACTGAACATAGTTCCAGATATTTGTATAATGAGAACTTTTAATATCTACTTTTTCAGCACCTTGCAAATATACAATACAGTATTATCAACTACAGTCCCCATTCTGTACATTGCATCCCCATGACTTATTCATTTTATAAATGTAAATTTGTACCTTTTGACCACCTTCATCAGTTTCACTCATGTTCCTAACCCCCTCCCCCACCACTCCTCTGGCAAACACAGATCTGTCCTTTGCATCCATGCCCTTGTTTTTGTTTATTTGCTTGAGAGTCCACATACAAGTGAGATCAGATGGGATGTGTCAAAAAAAGACTTACTTTCTTGAAGGGGAAGGACCTCACTTAAACCTGGGGACCAAGAGGAAAAAAGGCACAGATATTCAGAGGAATTGGTAAGTGTAGTCAAGATGGATGACTTGGAGATAAGAGTTTCTTCTTCAAGCCATGATCAAAGCAAAATTGATTGTTTTCAAGGCTGTTGCAAACCAAAAATAGGGCAGTATTGTTTTTTAAAAACAGAGAGAAATTGACAGCAAGGGTAAATGAACAGAAGGGCAGTCATTCTGGGTTATATATGATATTGAGGAAAATTTTCAGGCAAGGCAAGTTGTTCTTTTGTCAGCTGATCAGAGAATTTGGTCTATACTTTGCAAAGCTTTGTTTATGTCTTGCCTCATTTTAGAAATAATTCAAAACAAAATGTTTAAAACCAATAGGGCTGCTCAGGAGCTAGTCCCTGAATATTCCCATTAGGATTTCTTAGCTCTATAATAAACCCTTTATATCGCCTAAAATGGATCAAAAATATGCATAGTTCTGTTTTTTATATTCCTTACTGAAACTTGCAGTACATATAGTCAAAATTATTGTTCAAATTAGTAACGAGGCAAACATCTAAGTGATGAATTTAGGAGTAACAGGAAATGCTTACTCTCAGAATATATCTCCCAGCTGGTCTGATATTAAATCTCAAAGTTTTAAAAATATGTCAGAAATTCATTCTTTTCATTTGTATTAATTTAGCATTCAGATTTTCCTTGTGTATAAAATGGATAAAGTTGGAAATTTTACCATATTAAGCTTCTTTCACCAGGTACTGATGTTATATATTCTCACCCAAAAACATAGTTCTGAGAGATTTTGAGACAGGTGCACACTTAAAGAACGGATGTGGGAAGTAGAGACAAAGGGCAGTACTTGTGTGGAAAATGAAGAAAACTATTTCTATGGGAAACATTTTCCTCTCTAGGCTTTTCTGACACTATATTCTTTTCTTCATTGTTTTTTCTTTCTACACCCTCCTTTTTCTCAATTTCTTGACTTCAACTATTTACTCCCAAGAAGAAATGCTCCCAAAGCTTTGTCTCTCCTCCTGACCTTTCTGTTGACCCATTGTCCTTCCTTCCCACTCCTTCCTAGACTCTTTAACACACACACATACATATATTCTATCTCTGAATGTTTCATTTTTCTCTCAAACCTAAACATTCTATGTCAAAAATTTTACTTTTGTGGGCCACGATAAGTAAGATATTGAGGCTTCTGTCTTCCTTGCCATACCAATATTACCAAATACTTCTACTAATCTGGCCTCCTAGCTCTTTCAACCTCTGTCATCTAGAAGAGAGAGCCAGGACCATTGTCAGGGTAATCCAGCATGAGTGGTATGACTTAGCTCTAAATCTCAGCAATACCATGCATGGGTAAGCCATATGAGTTTGTAAGATTCCTAAGTGGTTAATACTATTCCATTGATTAAATGCCAAAGAAATATTTGACCTGAATACAATGATAAATGAATGATTTAACTTCCTTTTCCCTTATTATTTTTTCATAGCATGATAATCTTTGGCTATCTGATTTTTTTTGGCAAGAAACGTGAAAGCATTTCACATTCAACAATCTGACAATATATTTAAGATAACAGTAGCAGGATAGCAGGGTTTGGTGAGATTAAGGAGCAGCATAGACTCCAATATACTGTAGTTCAAGGGGTAAATGTGTACTTTCATTTTGGAAAAAGTTTATAATATCAGTTTATGACACAGTGAACTTTCCCTGGTGAAACTCTCAAATCACATAAATGCATTGTATTAATTAGGGTTCTCCAGGGAAGCAGAACCATCAGATGGAGAGAGAAGGAGGAGAGTTGTTTTTTGTTTGTTTGTTTCTTAAGGAATTGGCTTATGTGATTTTAAGGGCTGGCAAACCCAAAATCCACAGTGCAAGCCAGCAGGCTGAAAGTTCATTAAGACTTGACATTGCAGTCTTATCTCCAAAATCTGCAGGACAGGCCAGCATGCTGGAAACTCATTCCATGTTGCAGTCTAGACCCGAGACAGAATAGCTTCTTCAAGAAATGTGAGTCCTTTAAGACCTTCAACTGATTGGATAAGGCCCCTTCATTATAATTATAAAGAGTAATCTTTAATTAAAGTCGACCATAAACAGATAGTCTTCACAGCAACATCTGGACTAGTGTTTGACCAAACAACTGGGCACCAGTGTTTAGCTAAGTTGACACATAAAAATTTACTATCATAAGTTATATTTTTAATATGTTAAGTACTTCATCCCAGAATCAGGTGATTGAGTTATTATCACTTTGGGTTTTATTTTTTTTTAATCATTTTGGGTTTTAATAGTTTACCAAAACATCAAACATCATTTATAATAAGCATAACAGAATAGAATGTCCCTATTAATGAAAATGAAATCATAATATTCTTTCAAATTTTAAATGCAATGTATGGTTTAAAAGATTAAAGATTTAAGGTAGTTTCCAGCATAACTTAATTTATAATCTGCATGTATTATGTCTATGGGGAATTTGTTTGAGATAATTTAACAGATAGTTATTTTGTTCTAAAGATAAATGTCTGTTGTTAGCAATTTCTTAAATGTTGTACAGTTACTTTAACTACAATCTACCTTTCATTATTATCAATTGGTTTCTCATTACATAGTCTCAAAGCACCAAAGATAGTTCTATAGAAGTGGATGATACTCTTGATGCAAGCTGACAAATGCTGATTGTAGTGTGGTAATATTAATGCTCTGGCCAAATTCACAAAGGCTAATTCTTTGAACCTACCAAACAATGCAAACTAAATGTCAATTACTTTTTTCTTCTAAATTTATCTTACATGTCTCATCCTGGAATAGAAGCCTTTTTCAAACACAAGGTCAAAATAGCCCCAGTACTAATATTGATCTAAAATGTGTTGATATTTAATTAACGAAAAGAATCTGGGGGGAATATAGCAGAGCCACTATTGAGAAGAGAAAAGAATATGCACATATGGACAGACTTATTTTAGATTAATTAAAAAAAATAACTGATAAATATCCACTCTCTTGGGCTACAGACAAATGCTTGATCTGCCTTAACACCTGATTACTAGTTATAATTCACTTTCACATTTTTAAAAATAAAACTAATAATATTATGATATAATTAATGATTGCTCTTCCATTTTCTTTTTGTACACACAAGCAGCTTACATTGAAAATTAAAAATAATAATTTAGATATTCTGAATAATTTAGATCCTTTTCTAACACTCATCCCATGTGAGAGTAAGCTGTGATATAAAAGAATTTGATTGCATATCAGTGGAGATAGTTTTCACAATTGTCATGACTCACTGTTTTCTAGTAAATGCAGAAATAATTCTGAGGTTAATCTTCCATATCAAAATAAAATGAGCAGCCACCTGCTCAATGGCTTCTCACTGCTTCAAATGGGCTGACGAGCCAGAAGAGCAGCTGGAGAAGGAAATGCCTTATGATGCCAGTGGTTTGTTTACCTAATTCCACTTCAACTCATTTTACTTTATTTTTCAAACAGTATTTATGGTTTTCTCCTGATTATAAAACTAATGTATTTCTGTTGAGAACGTGCAGAAAATTTGTTACCTCTGTTTCCAACATTTAGAAATTTAGTAATAAGTTTTCTAATATTTCAGTGCATATATATTTTAGATTTTAAAAATTAGAATAATACCTTATATATAATTTCCTACCCAACATATTTCATTTAATAAAGTAATTTGTGACATTAGAATATTTCTGAAATATGCCTTACTAACGCTGTAGTATTTCTGTCTTTGTCAAGATGACAATTAATCTAATCAGTCTATATGACTGTTTAAAATTTAGGTTGTTTCAATTTCTGGATGACTTACAGGGTATTTTAAATGAACCCACATAGATATCCATATTAGTGCATACTTCTGAATACTATATAGGAACTTAACTTATAGGTGTAGTTTTTGCATCAAGATTTTTGAAAAATTGGAAGGCTTGCAATGCACATTGTCAGTCTGCTTTTTAGAAATTTTAATCAACTTATACTCTCAACAACACTGAATGAAACCATCCATTCAAGTGTATCATTGCTGACACTAAGTTAGCTACTAACTTCTACGTTTTCCAAGTTAACAAGTAGAAAATCATATATCTTAGTGTTAATATTTGCCTTGACTTCTTGTACAGTTATAATATTATTATTTTTATTGGGCTCCCTGCTCAGTGAGGAGCCTGCTTCTCTCTCTCTGCCCATTACCCCTGCTTATGCACTCTCCCTCTCAAATAAATAAATAACCCCCTTAAAAAAAGATTGTGACTATTTTATGACATTAATATTTTGTAAATTAAATTTCCTTCTCTTTTTCTTATAACCCACTTCCTCCTACCTTGATTTTCGTTTTTGAGTTCAGTATTTTTTTCTCCAGTAAATCAAACAGTTGAGACTGTGGACTTTGAGAAACAAACTGAGGGTTTTAGAGAGGAGGGGTGTGGGGGAATGGTTGAGCCTAGTGGTGGGTATTAAAGAGAACACATATTGCATGAAGCACTGGGTGTGGTACATAAACAATGAGTCTGGAATACTGAAAAAATAAAATAAAATAAATAGTAATAATTTAAAAAGAAAAAAAAAAGGATGCCTTTTATTTTTCCTTTTATCTAGAACATGTTTATGAAACACAAAAGCAAGACCATGGAATGCTCTGCTTATGTTTGTGCGTGTATAATGGGTCCAGACACAGTAGTGTTAGTGTTGGAAATCTAGTATGCTTATTAGTATTCAACACTTGTATTTCTCTAATATCTCCTTATGACATCAACAAGAAAAGAGTTTCTGAGGAACATTGTTCTGTGGAAAAGAGCATGACAATGTAAACTTTAATTTTAAACAAATTAGTGAGAAAAATATTCAATGTTTGTAAAAAGAAGAACCACACCATGCTAGTCCTCTATTCTCCAAACTACAGAATATAATTTACATCTTTTCTAACATCAGAGTATAGGAGCCTATAGGTCAGAAGACTCAAGAAAATCCTCAGTAATCTAAGCACTGCATTTCTGAATGCAGAGACTACATGAAATAAAACCAGAACATGCATATTGTACTCACAGCAAACTGGAAAGGTAGCACAACATAGAAGTAAAACATCTCCAGCTTTGGTGGACATTTGTTTTTTTATTGTTAATACAGCCATTTATCAGCTCTCTGGTACTTGACAACAGTGTTAAACGCTGATCCTCTGTAGTCTGGAGAATCAAGGTATTGATATTTTATTAGAGTTAGATATGATACAAACTTATAGCATCTGACATATCAACTGGCTCATAGTAGCTGAATAAATTATTGGATTAATTACTACTTCCTGGTATTCCTGGACACATTTATAAGCTTTTCTCTGATGATCAGTTTCCACATATTTTAAAAATTCTTAATGGGTGTAACTCTTCTAGTTTTTATAAGTTAAATGTCATGAATTTAATCATTAAAATTTCACTTTTGCAACAGAATAAGTACTGTACCTAAAAAACAAGTTTATTTTTAATATACTGGACATAGTATTTGTACAATGATGACCAAAAATAATTATAATAATTTAAGTGCAAAACAATCAAAAGAGGCACAGAAATATATGGAGAGAGGAATAAATATTTTGGTTAACTAAATTTCTATACTCATGCATGTGAATGTAGTTTGTATTATATAATTCTCAATTTTTGAAATGTATATTTTAAAAAGCTATTGAAGAATTAGAGGCTAGGAATATTGGAATGCACTTTCCATTTGGAAAAATGCTTATTTTTAATTTTCTGATCATGTATTAATGCTACTATATTAATAAATAATATTTATAAAATATACATCATATATTATAGTATAAAATTGTAATACTAAATTTTAATTATTTGCATTTAAAAGCTTATCTGATATGGGAATCATATTCATTACAATTGTTTTTATAAACTCTCTTATTACATGAATCAAGATATTGATCAAATGTCCTTTCGCAAACTTTGATAATTCATTTAAACAAAACCAATTCATATGACTATATTTAATATCTTTAAATTTTTAAATTTTTAAATTTTATTTGCAATTTTTTTTCTGCTTTGAGCAGTCATTTAGGACTTTGAAAGTATGCAGACATTGGCACAAAAGAGTCGGAATTTCAGGTTGTATGTGCAGACCAACTGCATTTGTCCCACTGGAATAAAATTTCTAGACCCAAGAGGGAGCTTCTCCTCTCCGGTCTCTGGCAAGTCAGCAAACTGAACTTTTATGTTCTGGTAAAAGCTGCTGCCCGGGATCTTAGTAATCCAGTCAGCCAGCTCCCCAAAGCTAGGCTAACTCTGGGGTCTATCCTTATTTCCTTGTTCCTTGATCGTTCTAAATAAGGTCAGAGACGCAAGCTCCCAGCCAGTCAGGTCCTGTTCCCACCGCGGCCGCTTCCGGGGTATGAAACTCCCGCCAAATTCCCTCAGGCGCAGCCTGCACTGTTTGGGAGGCCACGCCCTCCTCAGGGCTGTGCCCCGTTTTGCCTTGAATAAAGAGCGTCAAACTCTTCGCGAAGTAGTTTCAATGTCGACATGCTGACAGTCCCAAGGCAGCCGCCGGGAATTCCAGGACTGCCCCCCACAGGAGGCAGAGCCTCCCTCTGCGCTGTGTTCTGAGCTCTTCGAGTTTGTTTCTTTTAATCCTTGCGGGGGTAAAATTGAGGTGTGAGCATCCACACACTTCAGTGAGGCCTGGCGGGGCACACACAGTATTTGGTTTGTGGCCAAGCTCATGTACATGGTTAAGTGGCTTCGGGAAGACCTAACAGGACTCAGGAGCTGTGCACCGGCCCCCGGAAAACTCACGGTGCGGTTGAATTAGGGAGGATTATTTCCAAAGGGGAAAACAATGGCCTAGAAGACAGCAAGAGAGGCAGCTGTGGAGGGACTCACAAAAATCTTGAGGTAGGTCCGCTGTAAAAACCACTGGGGCACTTGGGGGTGGTGGTGGACTGTTTCCACGAACAACACATCAAAGTCTAAGTGGGCACAAGTCATATTACTAAAGGCCATTAGGGTGCCCGCCGTTATAAAGAAATCTTGTGAAAGGAATAATCTGTTGTCGGTGGGCATCGCAGAAGCCAAGCTGCAAAACCTGTGGACAGGCGTCAAGCGCTTAAAAGCTGTTAGATTCCTCACCACCTAACTTGAAGACTCCCGAGTTAGGACAAGTTGGACATGGAATATATCAGATTGACACAAGGTCACCTGCCAACCTCAAGAAAATTTCTGTGCAACGAGATACACTGTGAAACACCAAAAAATTCCTAACCCAGCAGGACATCCCTTTTTGGGTATTAATTTAGCTCCGAGAAACTTAAAACTTAGCTAAATAAATGGGATCCTCAAGTTTCAAAGAATGGGGCATGTCATCTTCCACATACTTATTTTATCTCTAAAAACTGGGGTCTGGTAGCTATGGATATCTTTTTTATAAAAGGCAAAATTTTACTAAGGCAGTGTAGAATACAGTGGTCGTTATGGGAAATGTTCCAATGAAATACGATAGTTCATTTAAGAAGTGCACTTGAAAGCAGGGCCTCCCAAATCAAACTAAAAGGGATACCTATTTAAACGGGCACGCAGAAGGCTTTTAAAGTTTTCAAGATTCCAAAATAGCTTCATTGAAAAATTCATTGCAAAATGTTAATGAAAAAGTAAAGACGCAAGAGGTACCTAAAACAAAACCTCTAAGACTGTGCCATCACTACTGTACCACTCTACTGTTCTTTTACCTGAGTGGTCAGTCTGCTAATCCTCTATCTGAAGTACCTTTCTACTCTGAAGAGACTGGAAGAGCATAACCAGAAGTTTACCAAGCTAGTGGCCTTATAGTTGCAGTAGCTCTAAGACCAAAAACCTAAAACAATAGGTTTCCCCTTTGTATCTTCTTAGGGGTCCATCATCAAGACACTGTCCCAGACATTGATGAAACACTAGGGAAAAAAGATTATCCTCATAGAATGTGTTAAGTCCTTCCACACTACCTGGAATACCCCATATCTTCCCTCAGAGGAGCCACCATATGGGCTTCTCCCAGGGTTGACAGGACTCCAAGGCATTCTTTGGTAAGCTGCTACAATTATTCCCTTAAATAGGCAAGGGGAAACTCAAATTATAATTAATGGAAAGCCTTGCCAAATTTTTTTAGCTATCAGGGCTGCACTGTCTATTTTAAACCCCACTCTTCCGGGAGCCTGCAGATAGGATCCTGGGAAAACTGGCAGAAGCCATCAAAGAATTCTGACTGTAGAATTTTAAGCAAGAGTTCACTTTCTGGAATCTCCATAGAGCTTAGTTGATTATAAGTGCAAATGGCAGCATTAACGGAAATTTTGGAGCTAAACAAAACCGAAAAGGAAAGATATGAGACACCAATTCTAAGATTCATATACAACCATAGCTGCTGTTTAAGTCTATTGTTCTTTTCATAATTGTGATTATATAAAAGGAACCAAGTTATATTCAGCTTTTTAGCATAGCATCATAAAACAAACAAAAAGACATCCATTTCCAGAGTGTTTTTCCTCAGAATTCATATTCACATACCAATAACTTAGATTTTTGGCATCTTTTCACATCCTCCTTCATGACTCTAATATGTCTCTGTTATTAACTTAAATTATTATACAAGCTTGTTGAAATCCTACTAATCCTCCAAGTCTTGGCTCACATTTTACATTTTAAACATAGCCTTCTGAAATACCAACCAATAGGAAGCAATCTTTATTCTAAATAACAGGATTAGTATGCTTTCCAAAATGTACTGACTCTCATTTCTAAGCCACTCAGGCACAGGGTCTGGGTGGTTCTGGAAAAATATTTTACGCTTTGGATATTCTTAATACGTCTCTCCTTGTGTCATTCCCTTAATATAATGCAATCCACAGAGTGAAAGATACACACTGTAAATCCTCCATATATACATTTACGTACACATTCACACACAGAAACACATTTGCATACCACATCAATGCCTTAAATATCATGTTTAAGAACAAATGATCACAGATTATAAACTACTTGACACAACTAAAATCCTCATCTACAGTATTTTTATTGAAAAGAACAAATAAGATTTTGGAAGACTTGGTTTTCTTATTTTTATTTTGTGATAACCACCCACTACCATTAGTAACATGACAAATTGAAACATCATTATTAATATTATTCATCCTACCCATTTAATTGATTAAAGTGGATGATCCTAGTATCAGAGTTAAAGTAACATTTGGGGATTGTTTTTATTCTTTGCTTTTTTTAATGCTTTTGAAAATTTGGCTTTGTAAACAAGTTTTTGTGAAATTTCACATTATATTCTTTCATTCATCCTATATGAGTTTTATCAACTTGTTATGTGTGAAAAATATTTCACACTCCAAAATCATTTTGTTACCCTGAAATACTTACCTTGAAATAAGTGAAGGATAATAATCTTGTATTATTTTTCATAATCTATATGCATTGTGAATTTAGGTTAGGTTTTGCCCTCCCTTGTAACAAGTATAGGATATTTTTTATGGTTGCTTCATTGTTTTGAATTACTTTTATGGAGTAATTAAAAAAATACTTTTATGGAGTATGGAGTTTACTCTTTTATGGAGAGTTGTTATAAGCCGAAAGAAATAGATAACAAGTATATGTGTTGGAGCATATATACCACCTAATGCAATCCACATACAGGGAATTTCTGTAGTGAAATAAATTACAATGATTACATAAGACATTCTTAAAATGCCTGCCCCTTTCTTTTTTTTTCTTTTTCTTTTTTTTTTGTAATGGTTTGAGACTTTTATAGTAAAAAAGAAAAGAAAGGTGAATAAATAAAGATAAAAATTTCTTCGAGCAATATAGAATGTTATGCACCATAGGAACTGAGTGAGTAGCTATTGCCAGTTTATAACTTTTTTCACATTAAAAGTAATAACCCTGGATTGAGGCTAAAAACGATAATATAAAAACTTTCCAGAAAAATAGATGTTGTCAGGATTTTATAGCTAAAGGTGCAACATAAATCTTGGAGGATCCATTGTGATCCAAAGCAGTTACTGAAAGACAGCATTAATAGTGCATGTCTTCAAGTAAAACTGGACTGGGGCAGGGCACATCAAAATGACTTTGGAAAGGTAAAGTATCCTAATATGGATTGAAGTCAACACTCTAATATATCATTGGGTTGTTTATTATTATGTCTTATATTCTTCATAACACATATGACAGTGATTAACATAGTAACTATATTTTTAATTGTTGGCTATTATATTATCTAAGTAATGTATGATAATTACTAATGAGAGTTGAAGTTCACAGGAAAAAATAGTGAGTGATCTGAAAGCCACTTAACCATATGTTATTTATACTTAGCACATAGTAACTGATTCATAATTACTTGGTAAATGATGAAGGAAAGCTTTGGAGAATCTTACAAACCACTATATGCTATATATATATATATATATATATATATATATATATATATAAAAGATATATATATATCTTTTTGAATTTCAAATAGTTGTCATACAGTTAATAGTCACATAGAATAATTCTTGATTCTCACACATTGACTCGCCTCTCCCTCCAGCAGTCAATGTCATGATCATTGTATCCACAAATCAGGTCCCAAACTAACCAACAAATGAATGAACCAACCAACCAACCAACCAACCAACCAACCAGATAAAACCAAAGTCACTCTTCATTACTTTCTCTTATCTATCTCAATCAGTACTATTTATCTGAACATATACTCCAAAGCTCTCATCTTGCTCTACAACCACTATGAACAACCTTGAGAAAGTGCCATAAGTTTTTCCTGGACCACCTTAAAAACCTCCAGAACTGATCATTCACTTGGAGTTTTGTACTCTCTACTCTCTAGATTATAAACAATGTGACATAATATTAATTAATAATAAATATATCAAGCCATTGACTTCCCTGCTTACAAATTTCTATAGCTTCCCAATAGCCTTTGAATTAAAAGTCCCTCTAATCTCAGTTTTCAAGAAAGAAGTGCCTTCTTTCTCTCCAGCTTCCTCTATTACTCTGTTTGTATTTTTGTATTTCTCTGCCCTCTAGCAATATTGGCTTTTTTTTTTTTTTTTTAACATGCAGTATTTGTTCCACTTCAAGATCTTTGTCTTTGTAAGTTTCTGCCTCTGGATGAACTGCTTTTTCTCCAGACACTTCCATGGTTGACTAGCACTTATTATTCAGGTCTTACTTCAGAGGTCTGTCTTGTGAAGGCTTCTCTGTCTGTACCCTCTGAGGCAGGCCATAAGTACTCTCTACCATAGTGCCCAAATTTATTTTACTTATAAGATGTAACAATTAGATACTGTCATATCTATTTATTGTCCAAGACCTCACTACGTACAAAGTCCACAAGGCAGGTAAGTCTTGTTTCATAACTTTGAAGAATGCCTAAAACATAGAAGGGAGTTGGAAGTTGAATATTTAATGAAAACGTGAACTTAATTACTCATGGTAGACTGGAGATGGACAGGAATTATTCAAAGTAACTCTAATAGAAATCACTCCCTTTAAAACTTGATGTAATAGTCTGTCTTGACTTTTTTATGTTTGATTGATAACACCTTTCAAGTGTCAGACTTCCTTTTTCCTCTCTTGGCCCACATCTTGGCAAACTCATAAGAAAGCTTGCCCACTCTTTGCCTTTGACAATCTGTGGGATGTTCAATCCATGAAAACTTCTGAATACTTAGGAACTCTTACTCCACTCCCATCCATAGTCACTTGTGTTTTCATTCTCTTATGTGACTCCAGCCAATTCTGGATCCCCTTAGGCACTGCCCCCTCTTCTCAGAAAGTCCCATGATGTGAGTGATAAATTTTTCATAGCTTCTTGGTGTGTGTCCCTGTTATTAGTATTGATATTTGACCTATTAATTAAGAGGGGGTCTATGCCATCTTTTCATGGTGACCACAAAAGCTTCTCATTCTAATTGGGAATTTCAAAATAAAAATAAAAAATTGGATCATATCACTGTAAGACATTTTGCTTTAATCCCATTGTATAATGTGGATATTTTAAAATTGTTTCTACCTTAATATATATATATATATAACTTCATACAATGTTGTTGATTCTTGCTAAATATTTTTGAGAGAGTTTTTCAGTTAAATTGTAAAGCTCTTAGTTTATATAAAATCTGAGTGAATTAATGAGTGAATAATTTGTAATATTAATGTGAGGTTATCATGATACATATTACATACATATGGAATTAGAATGATGGCTTTCTAGTTTTATAGTATATTTAGTTGGCTGTTAAAATTAACATTTTTGATGAAATGAATTAGTATTTATTATTAATCTGTAATTTAAACACTTGCTAAGAAATGACTGATCATTATTTCTTAAAAACTAAAGTATGGTTAAGATATCATGTGAAAATAATATTCAAGTATTTATTTTGAGAAGAAGAAAAAGTTTCAAGATGTGATTTGAAACTTATTTGTAATCACTTTGCTACAATTGCAATAACTGCAACTCAATAATTCAACGAGAAAATTGGGAACTAGTCAGTCATCTTTATCTGTGGTTACTAAAAGACTTCGGGGTGCATTTACAGGGACGAGCACACAGGCTACACTTTTAAAATACTGGCTTAAATCCAATTTGTGTTGATTAAAATTCATTACAGAAGTCGATAAAACAGCAGCATATACTTTAGTCCATATGTTGAGTTAAGAAAAGGAAAGTATTGTTTCTGAATCTTAGTTTCCATTTCTCTGGGAGGGAATGAGATTCTCAGAAGGAAGAGAATGCATCTGTATGGGCATTATTTAGACAGTTGTGGGAGAGATGACTCTTCAGTGTGGAATGTGCTTAGCTTCCACAAACTTCTATCAAGGCCAGCATTGTTTGGTCTGTGTTTTGTAAACACAGTCTTGACACCGTATATTATATTTTATATAATATGCATTGTAATTATGTACTAACACAGTGTCTTTATTCTGCTTCAGTGGTGTCTCATTAAAAGATATATTATTCATTTTTTAAATTAACTGACCATTCAGCAGACATTTATTGAGAGTCATCTATGTGTCAGGGACTATGCAATTTTATTGTTGTCATGTTTAAACATTTTGCTAACTTTTTTTTAAAAGATTTTATTTATTCATTTGACAGAGATCACAAGTAGGTGGAGAGGCAGGCAGAGAGAGAGGAGGAAGCAGGGTCCCCGCTGAGCAGAGAGCCCAATGTGGGGCTTGATCCCATGACCCTGGGATCATGACCTGAGCTGAAGGCAGAGGCTTTAACCCACTGAGCCATCCAGGTGCCCCCATTTTGCTAACTTTTAAAGATTTATTTTAGAAAGAGAGAGAGAGGGCGAACATACACTTGTAGGGGAGGGGTGAGGGAGAGAGAGAGGGAGGGGAGGGAGAGAGAGAATCGCTACAGACTCCATGCTGAACAGGGAAACCAAGGAAGGGCTCAATCTCATGGCCCTAAGATCATGTCCTGAGCCAGAATCAAGAATCAGATGCTCAATCAGCTGAGCCATCCAGGTGCCAGTGTGCTGCTAACTTTTAATAAATAAGTGTTTCTGTCTCAGTGACTACCTGCATGAAAATTGTGCGTAAACTTTCAGAATGCCCCACTTGCTTTTATTCTGCTTTAGATTAGTGGTTCTCCAACTGTGGTCTGGATATTTTTGCTAGACTATTGACTTAAAAATCAACTTGAGATCCTGTTTAAAATTCAGATTTCAAGCACCCCCCCACCCTCAGAAATTTAATATTTTGGGGAGTGAATCCCAGGAGTCAACATTTTCCTGCCAACTTTGCTAATCGTTTCTTTAGAATGCAATACTTGAAAGTTGGAAGATTGTCTTTAATTATACAGTGATCAAGGATAAGAAAAGAAAGAGTATATTGCTCCATAATTTCTGAATAGTCTCCATGCCAGTCTGCTAGGTAAATAGTGAGATTCTTTTGTTTCACTAATTTGCAATCCACATCTTTTATTTTAATTGGTAATTCTGTGGGATTCTCTTAATTTACTTTGAAAGTGGAGTATTTTCCATGTGATAGCACTTAGAAAGTTTCTTGTTTAAGGAAAATGAACATGAAAAACTTCATGAAGTATATCTGGTATATACTGACAAAATTATTTCACTGATTTATTTATCAAAAGAGTAGATTGTAGAACTACATAAACAGATAAATTAAATTTACAATTTCTTTATTTCATAAAAAAGAGTTGACCAATACCAGATATAGATGGATTTTATTTATATTCTTTTGAGTCTTTTAATCTAGAAAAGAAACCTTAATAGAAACATGATGTTTTGGAAGAACTCTCTGTCACCAGGAACTAGCTCTAAAATTATTGGTAGATTAGAATTCTGACAAAAATATATTTTGGGTGCTGGGCTTCATCCTTAGAAAAATAGAAATATGTCTGTATGCATATTTTTCTATCATCTAACCTATCTGGTGGGAGAAATGTATCCTTATATTGCATGCTATTAAATGACGCTGGACTAATTATTAAATGGAATCCACTAAAGCAAAGAGACAGTGAGCTAGACAGGTTGGAAAATATCTTCACATACATCACTCAGCTAGCCATTGAAATGAAAAATCTTCCTCATGGCAGATGAACAGCCTGGAGGTTGTTCAGTTTGTCATAGTGGATAAAGGCTTTTCTAGCACACCGCATTAATTTTTGCCAAGCAAGAGGAAGAAAAACGGATTAAATATTTCACACAAGCCTAGAGTGCCATATATGTTTTAAAGGTTGGAGGAATTATATATTCACAGGATTGTTTTTTTCCTTCCCCTGATAATAGCTTTATATGGTATATTTAACGAGGGTATAATATTTGCTAAAGTTTCTAGTAGACTTTATGAAATGGAGTAGCTCTTAGAAAAAGATATCAAAGCATCATGTGGCAAACAGGGTGACATATTAGTTCCTTGTGACACATCAAGTGCAAATATTACTAAAAAATACCAAGTTACAAAGCCACATAGTCTGATCCCTATCCTTATTCTATTCCATAAAGGGAATTGTTCTCCAGGGGCATCTACTGAAAGCATGTACAGAAGAAATGAGGTTAGTTTTATCAATTTACTTTCTTCACAACTGAATAGCCATAGCGTTATTCTTTTCATTCCCCTTGGCGCTACTTTGTTCCTTTCTTTAATAACAGTAAATGTGAAAAATCAGGATTTGTTTTATTCGGCTTCATTTCACTGGGAGTGCTGTAGGGAGATGAGATTTGAAACTGTTCACCATAATGTACAGGATATCTGGATTCACTTTACTGATGATGCGGTATCACTGTAAATGACTCACTTTGGGATGTGCGGCTTTATCAGACCATTAAGTCTTGAACTCCTGACTCCCTTTGAGTGGCACTGGCAATTGCTTAGGAAGAATTGCTGAAATCTGTAAGTGGTATTCCTTTTTTCAACGTTCTGTTGTCAGTGCAAACAGAGCTTGTTGGCAAACATAGTGACAGCTAAAAAAAGTAGGACATTTGGGATAAGCTTTCTATCATACTAAATAAATGTATGTTTTCCTACAGAAAAGCTAATTTGCATGATAAGAGGGATCCCCAGATGGAACTTTTCAATCTGGAGCGAACACTCCTTCTATATAGGTGCTGAGAAAAAAATGATGAAATTGGTCAAGATATTTATTCATATATGGCACTTATGGTGTAATTTGAAGACAAATAATGACCAAGTATGTGGTACCCATATATGTGTACATATAAATTTATATATTATATACACTTTATATAGTTGTGAAGGGGCAAAGCAATAGCTAAGTGTTGAGAAACACTTAATGGGTGATTTGTGAAGTATTTTCTTGTGAAATGACATCTAAGTTGACACCTGAAATTTAGGAACAAGTCGGGCTTTCAGAATAAAGAGAAAATATTTTTATGGAGAAGGCACAAAATATGTAAAGATCCTGAATTTGGAAACCTGTTAAAGTGGAATTTAAGAGACATTAAGCAAAATTTGAGAGTAAAAATTCGCATATTAATTTTTTCCATCCATATCTCTTGATTATTTTCTGTATTAAATAACTGCCCAAGTCTTATATGCATGGGGCTTCTAGCATGGGGGTGGGGGATTGAATAGACACAGGAGGAAAAAAGGAGCAATTTGTGAATTATTCACATAGAAGAAAGCCCTTAAATTCTCTGTTCTTCAGTTTGCTCAACAACGAATGAAGAATTAATAGTAATTTGTGAAGTTAACAATCCTGCAATCAGTATAAAGGCATGGATATTTTAACACTTATTTGGGAAATTATTTCATGTTTTAAATTTTAATATAGCTGTAAAAACTCCTATAAGATATTTTAAAATTCCTACATGGACTGCAAATGGACCTTAAAAATTTGTTTACTTTCTTTTTGGAAAAGTGGAAATTAAACTCTTAGCTTGAAACAAACTCTCAAAAGATTTATCTCCACTGTAGTAACCCATGTTGTTTTGGGAATAAGAAAATTCATCCTTTTGCTTCTATTCAACTTCTTTTTTTTTTTTTTAAGATTTTATTTATTTATTTGACAGACAGAGATTACAAGTAGGCAAGAGAGGCAGGTAGGGAGAGAGAGGAGGAAGCAGGCTCTCCGCGTAGCAGAGAGTCCGATGTGGGGCTCGATCCCAGGAGCCTGGGATCATGACCCGAGCCGAAAGCAGAGGCTTTAACCCACTGAGCCACCCAGGTGCCCCTCTATTCAACTTCTATTCAACTATAAGAACAATGTAGTAATGTTGTTTGCAAAATGTTTTTATATATTTAAAATAAATGTATTTATAAAAGAAATAAATATAATTTCTTTGAAAGTATTCCTATATTAAGGATAAATTTAAAGTCTTTTTTTGGCTACTCCTCCAATCTAGGTCTCTGCTTTTTTCTCAGATATTATCCACTTAAACATTTTACCCTCAATATTTCATACATATATTCATAAATATGTGCTTGTAAGATAAAGATAATGCGTAGTAATTTTTTAGATTTGTATATTTATCTGTGACTATTTTGCTAGCAATGTGATTTTATTATCATATGAAATCATCACAATTTTTAATACATAACACTGTTATTCAATTAAAACAGACTAGGCATGGCAAGAAAAGAGGAATAGAAAAAGAGAATAGTAAAAAAGAGGAGGAAAAAAAAACAATAGAAAAAGATCCACAGTAATCTGGATATTAAGTGAGCTAATAAATATATTTAGTACTATAGTTAATATGTTACAGAAGATAGGGGAAGAGCTGGACAGTTTCACTACAGAATTATAATTTATTAACCAATTTTAATTCTAAAATACAAAACAAAACATCTAAAATTAAGAGCTCAGATGATATTAAAAGTAGGTAAAACACATTGAGGGCAAGATTATAGAACTGGTAAATGATCAATAGAGAATTTCCAAACATTGTACTGACGGGAAAAGAAAGAATGAAAAGGATAGAAAGGAGCTATAGAGGCACAGAGGTATGTGCAAAATGTTTAATATTCATATAACTGCATCCCAGAGGGAAAGGAGAGAATAGTGTGAAAAGGATTTTAAAGATATTGGTTCTTGGAAAAAAAATTCAAAAATAAATATTTAGAAAGATAGTGGATATTTTTTTTCCAAAACTGATAAAATATATCAACTCAGATTCAGAATCTTGGTGAATTACAAACAGAATATGATAAGATTGTTGAAAAGTAGATTTAGAGAGGAAATTTGAAAGCAAAGAGAAAGATAAATAATTTCAAGGAACAGTAGTAAGAATAGCCAGGTTCTCAAAAAAGATAGTATTTGGGAGACAAGTGGCTAAGTCATTTAAAGTTCCAAATATTAGTCTACCTGGAATTCTACACCTTGGAAAAATGTCCCTCAGAAATGAAGAAAATAATTTTTCAACTAAGAATGAGAATGAGACTAGCAATTCCTTTTGCTTTTATATATTTTGTTCTATAATTTTAGCAGTTATCATAATAGGTTTAAAGATAGAGTAGCCTTTTTAGTCTGAGTCCTTATTTACATATTTATCATTTATTCAATAAATTTCTGATGCTCAGTAGGTGCTAAGAAACACGTTAAGTCATTAAACACATATTGAGTTTCTAATATGAATGAACCTATCAATGTTTGTGGTCCTGGGAGCATAGAAATGGAAGATACAGTCATGGTCTCAGTTCTAATGAAGTTAGTGACTCATACACACACTAAACAAATAATTAAAGTTTTTATTTTTATGTAATCATAATACCTAGGACAAAAGGGAAGTATAAGGATGCAATAGCAGAGCAACTTGACCTAGAAGTCTGATTAGGGACTATTTCCTTGAAAGAAAAGAAAATAAAGGTCAAATTCAGTGAGTAAAGAAAACATTCAAGACAGAGGGTAAAGCAATTCTAAAAACCCTTATAATATGTTCAAAGGACAGAAAAAGGGTCATTGTAGATGTAATGCCAAGGAGTGAACAGCTATAGACTGTGTGAAGTGCGCTGTTTTAAGATAAAATACAGGAGGGCAACAGACTGTGGACTGCATTTTGACTTTACACATTATTCCAAGATAAGTGAGTCAAAATTGAAGTGATCATAGAGGGAACTAACAGTTCATGTTTTTATTTTAAAATATCCCTCTTACTATGCTATGAAAAAAGTATATTTATATATCTCTATAATTTTATGTGTTATTATATATGCCCATGTATACTTTTTAATGTGATAAACACAGCATGATATCTAACTTCAAAAAACTTTCTATGTGCAGTGGATGAAATATGCAGTGGGTGTTTCTGAAGTGTCAAGTGACAGGCTGAAATTTTGAAAGTATATTTGTGAGAATTTGTATGTGCATGTGTGTGTGCGTATTGTTAAATACATTTTGGGTGGGACAAGAACAAGTTAAAAAAAGGCTGAGTGTAGAAGTGAGCTACCTAGCTTTAGCATGTTAGTATTTGTTGATACGAAGAAAGATACTAAGTAAACTTTGACTTCCATAATGCGAGGCTCCAATAAATCAACATCAGCTCCCATTAATTGTACCGGTTGATAACTGATAAATCTAATAAATGTCTCACTACTTTTTAATATCCAGTTACCTATAGCACATAAATTATTTGGATGTTTTGCTTTCTTTTCTGTTTTTAGTTTATATTTTTCACTTGATTGTTATAATCTAAAGTTTGTTGTAGGAGTTATAGATATCACTGGCATTTGGACATATAAATATGGATTCACTGTTTTCCATGAAAATAGATATCCAAAATATTATTCCAACTCTTTGGCACTTTTACATTTCTTCCAATCTTATCTTTCCCCTATATTCCTCTTTCATGTGTTGAAAATAAGATAGGAAAGATCTTTATTTCATCAGACTTTTCTTAATTTCTATGCATGGGGCATATTATATACCAAATCAACAACTTCCTTATTTTTACCCATAAGTTAGTAATATTAACTACCTTCTGGTGTTGTGTCAAGCAATTACTACCATCTTGCATTTTTTTCTGTTTCTTTTATGTTAGCATTTATCAAAATTACCATACCCTTTTCTGAGAAGTGGCAAATATTCGTGTTTCTTGCATCACATAATAAGCAATTCTTATAAGTACAGCACTTTTTATTTGATTATATTTTAAGCAGTATTTTAAGGGTATAAGGAAACTAAATATAGATTGAAATACAAGTACAATATGGTTTGTAAATTTTTGAAAATTGGTTGAATTCTACCATTATTTTGAACATGGAAAAATGAAAGAGATAGCACAACTTAGTCAAATCCAAGCTTGATTGTTATATTTGAGCTGACTGATACTTCCTTCTCTCTATAGTTTTAGTGTATGCAATTATATGGATTATTTTTTTCAAGAATTTGACTTATAGTGACCATTCTCTAATTCAGCCTATAAGGATTGTTCTCTTAAATTTCACAATAATATGGGGCACCTGGGTGGCTCAGTTGGTTAAACAACTGCCTTCAGCTCAGGTCATGATCCCAGGGTCCTGGGATCAAGCTCCTCATGGTCTTCCTGCTCTGCGGGGAGTCTGCTTCTCTGTCTCCCTCTGCATGCCACTCGCCCTGTTTGGGCTTTCTCTTTCTGTCAAATAAATAAATGTAATCTTTAAAAATTTTTTTTCACAATAATGTGGTTGAACTGTGTTAAATATATTTCAATGTTGTGTATCTGACTATTATATTTTAATACCAAATGAACAAACCTTGACCTTTTTTGGATTATCAGCATATCTCAAAATTAACTTTGATTCATGTAAGGATTGGTCTATCATCAAAATATAATGCTGAATAACTAAGAAATCTAGTTTCAAGTGTCCTTATCAAGAATCCAAAGTATTTAAGTACTTTATACTTTACTTAAGCTTACTTAAGTACACTTTAACATTTATATATAAAAGAAAACACTAACATATATTTATATCTCTGCCTAGAATGTTAATTAATCAAATTGTTGGTTTTGTTTGAAACCAGCAGAATTGAAGAAGAGAATTGAATTGAAAAAATAGAAGAATCCAATTGAAAAAGAGTCATGGAACTCTTTTTTTAATTGATTACTTTCAGTGAAGCTAAAAATTTTGATCGAATAATTTACTTAATAAAGAATTTTTGTAAGATATTTTACTTTTATTTTAGGATCCCATATGGCAATGCTGTTTGTTTAAGATAATTCTTGATACACAGAAACTCATCATCTTACCAGCAATCACTTTGGTTCTATAGAATTAGTTCTCTGTTCTTCTAGAATCCT
This sequence comes from Mellivora capensis, assembly GCA_004024625.1. Classification (NCBI taxonomy): domain Eukaryota; kingdom Metazoa; phylum Chordata; class Mammalia; order Carnivora; family Mustelidae; genus Mellivora; species Mellivora capensis. The sequence continues at coordinate 21,063 of PISX010003413.1, read as the reverse complement.
CAGTGGGTGCATCTTAGACCAAATCAACCAGCCTTGGAACTAAAAATTTCTACTAGGTTTAAGTTGAAGTATGATAATTGTTTTCACTTCATATACTTTATAAAAGAAAGCTCACTATTATTTAAAATTACACAATCAATACTTTTCTGTGATGCCCAAGAATGCAACTTGTTTTCTTTATAAAACATGCTCCTTAAATAATAAAAATTACCTTTTGCTTATCAGCCAGAACTGCAAATGAAGTATATTAACATGGGAGTGCAGAGTTTTGCTTCTGACTTCCTTATTGTTGCAAAGGGTTCAAACAAGAGCCAATTTCAATATGCTACTGATGGGTAATATGCTACCATAGTGCAGTTACCACTAGGCTGTCATGTGATAGCTTTTAGGTATCCCGTAATTTCCTTCCAGGAGTCCGAGTCCCTGCAGGTGCTGTGGTGTGATCCTTCAAGGAGAATGTTGTGTTCTGTATGGCTACCAAAGCTAAGGAACACTTGCTATATCAGAATGATACTATAGAGTACTGCTTTTCAGCAAGTACTACTTTCAGACTAATCTTACCACTTACCAGAAAAACTTAGATATAATATAAAAACACCTCTTTAAAGTGCCATTGAGAACCACCCAAGGAAAGAGATTTGTGGGGCTAAGCTCCAACCTGTTAGAGAAGGGATATTTAGAGGGGTGAGTCAACATTTGGAATATGTTTTTCTTGAGGAATTTGCCATTTCTATAAGCAGTACCTAAGAGAAAGTGTACTTGAACAGAGATTTAAGCAGATTCATGGAGTTAGTTGGCCAAAAATTGGAGGTTAAATTCTTCCTAGACGTTTTGTGTCTATTCTTGAAAATACTGTACTTCACAAGTAATGATGAATGAGAAATAGAACAGCTCTCACAGAAACTGAAACTCAGCTTCACATCTTGTCAATTTAATCTGAATTGACTAAATTTTATCTATAGGTGCTTGTGCCATCACATTGATCATTGGAAACAAGATTCTCTGGGAAAAGTTTCTCTGAAGTAAGATAACATTATCCAGTCTCAAATTATCTGTACTTTTTTCCCCCAAATGCAGTGTCTTACACTAAATAAAAAATAACCTGGTGAATATAAGAAAACTAGATGAATAAAAGAAAAAGAAAAAGAAAACTAGAAATATACACACAGTATTTCCAGATAATGGAATTATCACATATGACTTTTGAAATATTTATGATTAATTAATTCAAGGAATTAAAGACAAGCAAAAAAATCACAATAGGAAATGGAACCTATAAATAGAAACTTTGGTGCATAAATATAGTAACATAAATACTGAATGTTTGGGTATAATAGAAGATTAGAAATACATGCAAACAGAATTAGTACAGAACTAGGTCTGAATAGAACTAGGTCTTTCATATGTATATGAAAGGCAAAAGAATTTTAAGTAGAGAAGATAATATAAGGGACATTGCAGATATAGTGAAAAGTTCTAATAACCATGTCATTGAGTCCCAGGAACACAATAGAGAGATAGAATAGAACAGAACCAATCTAAAAAATAAATAAATAGTGGCTAAGAACATCTTCAAACTCATTATAAATTCCAAAATACAAACTAAAAAGGCAATACAAAATCCACAATCTGGACAAAAACAAAGGATCACAACTAAGCACATTGTAGTTGTCCTTGTATGTCCCAACTTGATCCCAGTAACCAGGCTGATGCACAGATCCTTGCAGTAGTGTGAGTTGTAGTTGCCATTTGTTCAAAACTACACAGTTCTTCAGACAATTGCTGAGGCACCTCACTCAGGAGATTACCCTCTCCTCCAGGAGAAACCCTCATTGCAATTGCTGATTAACATAGGTCAAAGTGATAGGAGAGGTTGGCGTTCAAATTCTTGCCTTAGATCCATCTAACTCAGTAGTGCAATTCATGCTGCTGGGCTTACTGAGCATCAGATTTAAACTAGATTACTACTGATACATTTTTAAATTAACTTTGCATTTCATTCCCTACCTTGATGCAGTTACTCCCCTTCTCTTGAGAATACTTCCATAGTAAGTAACTTGCACAAGAATCACTCTCTAAAGTTTTGCTTCATGAGAATCCATCATGAGACATACATCATCACAGATATTCTGAAAATTCAATACAAGAAGACAATTTTAAAAGGAACCAAGGTAAAAAGACACATCTGCATCAAAAGAGCATCAAGAATGATGGCAACTCCTAGTAGAGGCTCTGAAAATTAGCTCCTTCAAATTCTGGAAGAAAATATTCTATCCAGATTTCAAGAGAATAAACTCAAATCATAGAAGAAAAAAATCTACCCAGATTTCTATATACCAAAACATTTTCTCTAAAATATGTGGGTGAACTACACATGCTCTAAGAATAAAGACGACGCTCACAAACAAAATTGTCAATAATTTTTTAAAAGTCAAGATTACAACTGAAGATACAGGTAAATTATGTAAAAACCCTAGAAGAAACATGTGGAGGAAATTTGCCACTTTAAGTTGAACTCTGATTCTTTCAAAAGAAAAAAAAATAAAACTTTGTGTTCTCTGTTTTGGAAATAAAAATGTTTGGTTAGGGTTTGCTCAATCTGTAGTCACCCAACAAACATGATCAAATGAAATCTGGCTTCTATTACAAGGTGCGAACTGCATGTACTATTTCTCCATAATATATTTGGGATAGGTGTTGCTCTTTTAATAAATTAAGTGAAGAAAGATGAATTAATTCTTGAGAGAAGTAGCATTGAACCTGCACCAAATTTGACTATTTGTTTCATCCAGCCATGACAGTTATAAACAAGAATATTTAAAAACACATCTATGCTGTGTTGACAAGCATAATAATAAATATATCTATATGAACAAAAGATTGAAATACATATGTATATTTTCAGACAAATGTAAGCTGTTAGAATTTGTCTCTAGAAGACAAAGTGTAACATTAGCAGTTGTTTTATAGGATAAAAAAGAAGTGATTCAGATGGCAGCTCAGAGATTTAGGAAAGAATTAAGAGTAAGAAAAAGGATAAGTATGTGGTTGAACTTCAACGTGCATTGCCTTTATAAGAAAATAAAATAATCTCAGTTGATTAAGCACCCAATTCTTGATTTTGGCTCAGGTCATGATCTCAGGGTTATGAGATGGAGGTCCCCGTTGGACTCCCCAGTCAACACAGAGTCTGTTTGAGATGCTCTCTCTCTCTTTCCCTCTCCCTCTGCTCCTCCTCCCACGAGCTCTTTCAAATAAAAATAAATAAAATCTAAAAAAAAAAAAAAAAGAAAAGAAAGAATATCATGTTTGCCCAGGCCTTTTGAGAAAACAAAATTGAGACAGGCTTAAATATGCAAGTAATTCCTCAGACCTATTAGGGAAAATGAAGAGTGTTGGAAGAGGTTGGGAGTGGTGTCAGACTACAAGGCAGGTGTGACCCTAAATGGAGAGAAGAAAAAAGAGTTAAGAGGGATTATTTTAGGTTGTACTACATATCTTGAGTGCTGGGTAGAAAAGGGGAGGAGGTACAAATATCCAGTTATAAAATAAATAAGTCATGGGGATATAAATATAACATAGGGAATACAGTCAGTGATATTGTAGTAACTTTATAACACTTGGTACCTATCTTTATCATGGTGAGCATTATGTAATGTGCAGAATGTCAAATAACTATGTTGTACACCTGAACTAGTAAAATATTGTATGCTAACAATACTTCAATACAATACTTCAAATACTTCAAAATACTTCAAAACAATACTTCAATACAACAATCCTTCAAAAAAAGAAAAATGACAAGATAGAGAGTCTCAAGCTATAGTCTACTAACAGAGGAGTTCTGTATCCCTCAGAGGTGGGCTTGTGCTGGTAACTCTGTTATGATCAGTTATTAGCTGGAAACAGCCCATGAAAGTGTAACCTTGAACAAAAACAGTAATCAGTTTCAGAGTTGAACAGGTAAGTGGTCCATTAATTAGATTCCCTGTACATGGAGATATGATAAACACATTCTCATGGTCTATATCCATTGCCAGAAATGCTAGGTTATATGGAAGTAATATGTTAATTTTTTAAGAAAGTGCTAAACTGTTTTTATAAGTGACTACAGATTTAAGTTTCCTAACTACATACAGTATATGAGAATTCTATTTCATTTATATCTCTGCCATCACTTCATATGGTCATTTTTTTTAGTTTAGTCCATCTAATAGATACATAATGGTATCTCATTAAATTTGTTAATTATTACTGATGCTAAACATTTTACATATTTATTTGCCATCTGTATATATTTTTGGCTAAGTGTTTGAATTTTGTTCAGTGTTTTAATTGCATTGTCTTATTAAGGTGTAGGAATTGTTTTTTGTATACTCTGGATTCAGATATTTCCTCAGATGTTTGATTTCAAATATTTGCTTAGCCTGGGGCTTATCTATTAATTTTCTTAATAATATTTTTTGAAAAGCAAACTTCTGCTTTAAGTTTTGAAGAAGTTCAGTTGATCATTTTTTTCTCTTATGGATCATGCTTTTATTCTCCTATCTAGAAATCTTGGCCTACCCAAGGTCATAAAAATTTTATGCTCAGTTTTCTTCTAGAAATTTTATAAACATAGTTCTTTTATTTAAGTCTGATCTATTTTGAGTTAAATCTATGTGTGTGTGTGAAGTAAGGATCTATGTTCATTTATTTACATGTAAATATCCCAACCCAGCACCATTTGTTACAAAGACTATACTTTTCCCACTGAACTGCCCCAACACCTATGCTGAAAATCACTTGTTCAAATATGTGTGGATCTATTTTTAGATCTTATGCTGTTGTTTTAATTTATAGATCTTGACATCAGTAGCACAATATCTCAATTATTATAGCTTTGTCATAAGTGTTGAACCCAAGTAGTGTTAGCTTGCCAGCTTTATTCTTTATCAAAGTTGTTTTGGCTGTTGTGGGTTCTTTGAATTATTACATGAATTTTAGGATTAACATCTCAGTTTCTCCCAAAAATCCTGTTGGAGTTTTGAGAGAAATTATATTGATTTGGTAGGTCATATTGTTGATAACTATTGTTTTCTTATCTGAGTTTTCTTATCTATAACAATAGATAAGAATATTGTAAACAATACTGAGTTTTCTTATCTATAAACATGGTATTGTTTTCATTTATTCTTTAACTTTTCTCAGAAATATTTTGTGTAAAGATTTCCACTTTTCAGTGTAAAGGTTTCCACCTCTTTTATTAAATTTATTTGTTTGTATTTTATTTTCCTGGATGTTATTGTGAATGAAATTGTTTTCCTAATTTTATTGCTCCTTTTTTTTTTTGACTAGTACAAATATTATATAAATGGGTTAGAGATATTCCCTGTGTATTGGCTCTTGTCTTATTTACTATGTTGTTTATAACAGACTGGGACTGTTAGCTCAAAGCTGCTGGCACCAAACTCAAATTTTATATATCCTCCTGTTTTAAATATATCCCAAATAAACATTTTTAGCCATTAAGAGCCTTCCTGCTTTGCAAACCCTGCAAAACTGCACACCACAGATGCTAGGCATTGGTCACACAAACACTGAGGCTATGAAAGACCCCAGGTTGCTGCTGCCCTTTAGAGGTCTCTGGCCAAAAGACTCCCTGCTGTGGTGCTAGCTGATATTGTCTACACACATAAGCCTCTCTCCAATTTGCCTTTCTCTTAGGAGTCCTTCTCCCCTTGTGGGTGATGGTCTCATACTGCTAACCCAGGAAGGCCTCCTTCTATGAAAGAATATCCCCCTTATGCAACCTGTCCAAAGAAATCTTGTCTGCAAATGTCACCTTGTGCATGACTTTGTCATTGATCAGGTCCAAAACACTTGACCTTGAGAAATACAAAAATACAACTGATATTTATGTATTGATTGTTCATCCTGTGATCTTACTGACCTTAGTTTGTTCAAGTAATTTGTGTGTGAGCCTGCGAAGTATGCATGCATTCCTTATGATTGTCTACATGAAGGATCATGTTATCAGTTATTTAAAATATTTTTACATTTTACTTTCTAATTTACATGACTTTAATTTATTTTACTGTTTTATTTAAGTGGCTATACACTCCAGTACAATTTTGTTGGTTGAGTTTTCTTCTCTTTTTCAGTTTGTTTTATGGGATCCTATCCTCACAGTCATAGGTGCAAACCAGGGAAAAAGCATTGGTATAAGTGTGGGGAGATGTGCTATGTGGACTACTTGCTCACAGAGATTATGTAATCCTTCTTGTTTCAAGTGGAATGTGATAATTTAAAATTATATCCCACATTGGGACAGAAAGCAAGCTCAACCCGGGAATTAAACAGAACAATGATGGCACAATATAATTAGAAAATTCTCATAAATTTTGAAATTAAACAACATGCTTTTAAATAAGTCATGGATCAACTAAAAAATAGCTTTGGAAATTACAATTTCAGCAAGCCAAAGCTAAACAGTCTCTTCACAGTAATTTTCAGGAGAGAAGAGCAGGCGTTGTAGAAAAGACATCCGACTGACCAAAGGAAATAGTGGTTCTTCTAACATAAGAAGAAAAAAATATTTTAAATTAAAATATAGAGAATATTTTGAATATGTTATTACACACTGTAGATTATATTACTGCATTCTTTATTATGACATTAATACACACATTATATTACTATTTTAACATTATACACATTTCGAGGTCTTCTCTATATAGTTAGCTTTGTGATGGTATCATGTGGTTTATATCTTCCTTTATTGTTTTGTTTATTCCCCCAAAAAATGAGACTTCTAAGATTGATTTAAAAAAATCTTAAGATGTGTGAGCATATCAGACCTCTCTACTTTACTGAGTTTATGACATATATATATATGAATTCAAATAAAGTGTAATAGTGGAGTGCCTGGGTGGCTCAGTTGGTTAAGGGTCTGCCTTCGGCCCAGTTCATGATCTCAGGGTCCTGGGATCAAGTCCAGCATCAGGCTCCCTGCTCAGTGCGGAGTCTGCTTCTCCCTGTCCCGCTGCCTCTTCTCCTGCTCATGTTCTCTCTCTCTCTTTGTTTCAAATAAAATCTTTTTTTAAAAAAGTGTAATAGTAAACTTGGGTTTGTCCTTTTTTGTGTGTGTGTGCCTTCTTTAAGACACATATGAAGATTCTTCTTACTTGAAAAAGGGCAGGGTTTAGTTGGCAGAAGGAAGCAAACCAAGGTCAAAACAGCCATGATAATGGAGATTGTCTGTAAACTTAAATCGTGATTATTCTAAAAAATCTATATTCTTAAAAGTGTTTCATATCTTTAACATACCAATTATAGTTAACTATTTTTAAATTTTACTTAGAATCTTGGTTTGTGTAAATTAACTTCTGTAAACAGATGTTTTTAATTGAAAAAATGATTTAATTTTGTCAAAGCTAGCCTCTTTAAGATCTCATTAACATTTTCATCTTCTTAAGTCTTATTAGTATATTTTCTTGTTAGTTGGTGCATTTGATGCTCGGATAGTTTCTAATTAATGGTCCTTAAGGTTAAAATGTCTGAAAAAAATATATGTTTGTATGTATGTATGTGTGTGTGTATATATATATATATACATATCTTTTTAAAAAAATCATTAAATGTCCTTAATTTTCATGTGTAACAATATCAGGTAAAGTGATTATCACTGAAACTTGGAAATTCCTTTTTTTTTTTTTTAATTTACTTGACAGACAGAGATCACAAGCAGGCAGAGAGGCAGGCAGAGAGAGGAAGGGAAGCAGGCTCCCTGCTGAGCAGAGAGCCCGATGCAGGGCTTGATCCCAGGACCCTGGGATCACGACCCCCGAGCCAAAAGCAGAGGCCTTAACTCACTGAGCTACCCAGGCACCCCTGGAAATTCCTTTTTTTTTTTAATTTTTGTGTATTTTATTTAATGACGTAAAAATTATGTTTTGCACATTGAACAATTTGAGAAGGATATAATGTGATATATAGTCAATCAAAGGCTTGGTGATATGGAGGCCATACTCTAGGAATTCTAGTAAGGAAACCTGGGCTCATATTCAGTGAAGGATTATTAGAACAGTTGTTTCTCCACCAGGACTTGAAGTAAATGAGGGACTCCACAAAATTGTCCTGTTAAGCAAATCCTGAGGCTGACATCGTTGGGGTCATGTCTATTGCTCAATACTCAGACACACAACATTATGATACAGAAGTGCTCAGGTGAGAGTCCTCAAATGTTGCTGTTGTGAGATCAGTTTATCACTTTTGGTAGAAATAGGGAAGAGAGAGAGAAGGAGGAGGAGGAAGAAGATGAAGAAGCAAAATGGGGAGAGGAAGAAGAGATGAAGAAGAGAGGAAGAAAAAGGAGGAGGAGGAAGAAGAGAAAAAGGAGAGAGAGAGGAAATTACTTTTAATATAACATATGCCTTTAATTTGCTTTCAACTGATTAGTGGATTAGATCATAAACATTAATTCTTCATGTTTTACTATGTCTTGTAGTTGTTCTCTGACAATGTTATATTATGTCCTAAATAATAAAAATATTAACTTATTTTTGTCTTAGATTTCCATTTTTACTAATATTTTAGTTATGCATAAGTGTCACAATGAAAGAAAAAATAATAAAACAAAGTTCATTTTACTTATTTATTTATAATACAGAGTAGGGAAAAATGAGAAAATAAAACATTTTTTGAATATGTTGAAAATATTTAGCAGGACAGAATGTCAAGTTGTCTCTTTCTCTCTCTTGTTTAATGATTACACATAATTAACTATTTCCTATGAGTCAAAATTAAAGTAGCTATTCAACCTTTCTAACACCAGTTCAGCTAAGCAAGTGGACTCAGCATGAACATTATTAAAAATATGAAAAGATAGCAATACCTTTCAGTAAAAGACAGTAACCCAAATTATTACATTGCATTGTCAGAAGGGAAAAATTGAAGCATCATTGAGAAACTGTTCAAACTATAGATTGTTTAAAAATGTGATCTCATTTTAATTTGTGGTAAACCCATAATATGACACTCTAACAAGGAGTGACAGCTATCAGTTCAATAGCGGAGTGGATTAAAACACAACCTGTTTATGAAATCACCATGAAATTGAATTGAAGCACACCCAGAATTCAACAGATTGCTTGGCAACTATTCAGTACAAATCTGTTTTTTTCTTAGACCTGCCGAAATCTAAGCTGATTAAAACAAAAACAAAAATAAAAACAAGACACAAAGGTTTCAATTTGCTCTTCTTCATGAAACCTCTCACCTTGGATATTGCACAGTTGTTTAGAGAATATCTATTAAAAGCTCTTGCCCATTGATAAAAGAACAATGTATTAAATTTTCTTGCAAGAATAAATAATAAATAAATAAATAAAATTTTCTTGCTGATTAGCAGCCTTAAAAATATTACAGAAAGATAAACAGTGTCTGAAGTAAATAGTTTTTCAGTTGCTAAATTTTTATGCTTTGAAGTAGAATCTTAAAATTATATAATCTTCATCTTCATCGCTATTTACTGGCAACTACATTCAATTCTTGGCTTAATTACTTCTTCACTGTTTTACTCATCACAGCTAGTGTCTTTGTGCTTTAAATTTAATTATTTAAAGGATGGAGCAGGATTAAAAATTATAAATACTATACTCAGATTTACAAAGAAAATACTGTATCTCATATTTTAACTAATCATCCTGAAAAACCCTCTATGATTTTAATATTGTCATATTCTTTTTATTTAATTATTTATAGTATTATAAGGCCTTCTAGTTCATGTTTTCTCCTTGGATGATTTAGTGTGATTTAGATAAGTTCTCCCCCTTTACTTGATCCTCTCCAAGATACTTTCTGATTACAGGGATGTAGGAAATCACGACTGTGTGAGAGAAAAAGGAATCAAGACCTCAAGGTGATCTCTGTATTCTTACACTTTTAAACATTCTGGTCTGAAACTGTTATTACTTCCTGAGGAATGACTATTTCCATTTGAAGTTACTCACTTAGCCACATTTCTGCTTTCTTTCACCAGTCACACAAGAATTTCTGACCTCTACATGTTCCTCATGTATAGACATACCCCTCTAGCAGTACAGTACTTTAGTCCCCATTCCATGTTGGATATAGTATAGTTATGATTATAGTTTCTCTCCACTATATCAACCATAAATATGTCAAAGACAATTGATATTGGCCCCAATAACATTCTCTGATTCTCACATTTTTATTTTGTCATTTCTGAAATGCTCTTTCCCCTTGACCCTGAGTAAGGGCAAGTGCACATGACCACCCAACCCAATCTCCATTTTGCTTCTCCTTTCCATATTCTCTGGTGACAAAAGAGAGTGAAATTCCTCCTCTTTGGAGTTGATTAACTCTTCTGTTTATGTCCTTTCTTCGAGAGAGAAAATAAGCTTCACAACATTGTTTTAATATTTTATTTGGCTACTACAAATAAAGATTCTGTGGACATCTGTGCTTTTTGTTAAGACATAATTTCCTTTCTTTTTCTTTCACCCAGGCGTGGAATGACTGGATTCTATGGTAGATATATGTTTTACTTTCTATGAAACTGACAAACTACATTCTAAAGCAGCTATGCCATTCTACCTTCCCACCAGCAGTATATGAGATTTCCATTTGATCTTCATTCCCACCAACACTTGGTATGGTCATTCTAATAATTTTAGCTATTCTAATAGACCAGTGGTAACATCCTTGTGGTTTTTATTTATGTTTCCGTAACAGTTATGATGATAATATTGTTATTGGTCAGATATATAATATATAAATATTTCCTCATGTCTTTAGTTTGTCTTTTAATTCTCTTAATAGTAACATGTGAAAAATAGAAGTTTTCCATTTTGTTGACATTTAAGTTGTGTTTTTATGTATTATGATTTCAGAAATATTTGCCAAGCCCAAGATCACAAAGATTTTCTTATATGTTCTCTTCCAGAAATTTTGAGGTTTCAGGTTACATTTTTTATATGTTAAATTTTGTTAAGTTAGCTAATTAAGTTAGTTAAATTTTATCTGTGGTTCAATGCATGGAGCACATATCACTTTTTTAAACATGGATATCCTATTTGTTGAAAACATAATACTTTGATAATTACTTGTCCAAATATGGACAGGTTTATTTCTGGATTCTCTATTCTTTTCTCTTGATCTATTATCTGACTTTATGCTAATGCTATACTTTGTAACATTCTGTCTAGAATAATCTGCTCTCACCCTCAGTCAGCCTTTATAACATTACTTATCTGATTATACCCGTAATTATAATCTCTGAAATAATCTCAGTATTTTTGCTTCCACACTTGCTATCTTTCACTTCTCCCACATATACCAAAATTTAATCTTCTCAAGGCAACAAACATTGTTTTTCACAGCTATATGCTCATTACCTAGAACATGCTCATTATATAGCAAGTGCATAATAAAGATTTTTATATGGATGGGTGGATAAATCTTGTGGTCATGTCTTCATTCCAAATGACTGAAGATTTTGATCTAGACTGTCCTAATTTTGACAAAATTACGAGCTATGCTCTTTTAGTAGATGGTAAAAATATCATGACTTAATATGTTTACCGGAGAAATTATTCATGGTTGAAATGTGATGTTTGATTTATAACACCTCTTATAATAAACATATGATGCTTAATTTATTTGGAAACTAAAGATAGAATGGTGGGTGAAGTAATATGCAAAAATGACATTTCTTACTGACTTATTTGCTGTATGAATAAGTATCTGAAAAAGAATTTGAGATTTACAGAAAGGGGAATAAGTATTTGCTCAAAATAGTTAACTAATTAATAATGTTAGCTCACCATTCAAATAATACTAATATTAAATTTGCATTGTGGTTCACAACTTATTGGCTGTTTTCATGTCCATTATTTTATATAATTCTAATTAATATTTATGATTAAATAATCATTCCAAGGTTTAGAATAAGAATAAATAGGTGGGGGGGGGCGCCTGGGTGGCTCAGATGGTTGGGCGGCTGCCTTTAGCTCAAGTCATGACCCCAGAGTCTTGGGATCAAGTCCTGCATCAGTCTCCCTGCTCAACGGGGAGCCTGCTTCTCCCTCTCCCTCTGCCTACCGCTCTGCCTACTTGTGCTCTCTATCTTTCTGTCAGAAAAATAAAATCTTTAAAAAATAATAAAGAGATGGGGACCTTCATGCTTCTCTAGTATAAAGATCAGGATAAGTGCATTTTCTGTAGGCTTTCTTACATCTGTCCTACAGCTATATTAGTCAAAAGAGGTCTATGATAGATTGAGTGTGAATGTTAATATTTAAATCTTTCCCTTAGTAGTGTACTCAGAGGGTCTTCCTACTGAGAAATAAATAAATGGAATTTTCTAGACTATAGATACTTTGATCTTTACTAAGTTATGTTATGTCAGCTAAGGATAGGCAGGGACATCAACAAAATAGAATAGGTTATCCCCAACCTTCATCCCCTGACAGAAACAATAACTTATCACCTGTCCACAGACAGTAATGGTATTGTTGGAGCCTTGGGAATCCCAGGTAAGATGTTGCAAATCCCTGTGGAGACCAAGACCAAGGAGGGCTGCTTTGAGAAGTGAGACCCATACCCTCGTGGCATGCCCACCTACTGTGGTCCTGGCTATAGACCCAGAAGTGGACTCTTAGGGGACTCAGCTTCAGTCCTCCTTGTCCAAGGTCCTGCCACCAGCCCCATCAACCCAGGAGAAACATTCCCATCTGTGCCTCCAGTAACACTCCTGCTCATCATAGACTCAGTTGTGGGTCTGGAAGTAGTCCTGTGACTGTCTCCAGACCAAGTCTACCATGGTTGGAGATAGTCTTACCTGCTCAGGGACATGATGGGAGTCACAGGCCTCCATGCTCCTAGGAATAGGCTCACCAACCATGGGCTTCACTACAGACCTGGAAGTAGTCCCTAATCTGGATCCAGTCCTGATTGAATACTGTCCAAGGGTCATTCCTATCTACCCAGGGATAAGCCCAGGGATATGGTGGGAGATCACCCAGGAACCTGGCCAATTCTGCATTTATTTGTGCCCCGATAACTGATCTGATATCTGTAGACCTATGACCAGAAACTGTTCTAGTTTCTGTTCAGTTCTAGAACTTCAGTTCTGGCCCATTTTGACTAGTCTCAGAGGCAGTCTTGTATATCCCAGGATCTTCTCAGTAACCAGACAAAAGCCCTTACAGACACAAGGCTGGAGACACAAACATCCATGACCCTGTTAACAGACTCACTCTCTGTGGACCATCTGCAGATCCAGAAGTGGTACTATGACCTAGCTTCAGTCTTGCTCACTGTAGTCCTACGAAAGGAGGACCTGGCAGAAGGTCTGTACTCACCTAAATTAGTCTGCAAGGACTTGGAAGAAGTTTCTGCTCCTTCAGATTCACAGTCTCCAACACAAGGCTATATGATCATGAAGAATCAGGCAAACATGACATCATCAAAGGAAACTAATAAGGCTCTAGTAACTGATCCTAAAGCAATGGAGATCCATAAACTGCTTGATAAATAATTCAAAATAATTAACTTAAGCTCAGTGAGTAGCAAGAGAATACAGGTAAGACATTAAATAAAATCAGGAAAATAACGAATAAAATGAATAAATGAAATAAATAAATGAACAAACAAATAAAAAAACAAATAAAATGAAAAAATGAATAAAATGAAAAATTCAACAAGGAAATAAAAACCATAAATAGAACCAAACAAAATCCTGGAGCTGAAGAATATAATGACTAAGCTGAAAATTCAACAAAGTGTTTTAATATCACTTTTAATTAGGCAGAAGAAGAATCAGCAAACTGAAAATAGGTCATACAATGTTAAAGAAGTAGGGCAAAGAGGTCTATGTTGAGACACATAATTAAAATATCAAAAGTCAAAGATGAAGAATTTTAAAGACAGCAAAGGAAAGTTTACTTCATGCAAGGGAGCCCTCATAAGAGTATTAGCAAATTTCTAGGTAGAAAATTTGCATATCAGGAAGAGTGTGATGATAGATTTTAAAGCATTAAAAGAAAAAAAAAAAAAACTGCTGACCAAGAATTCTTTACCTGGTGAAACTGTCCTTTAGAAATGAAAGAGACATAAAGACTTTCCAAGACATATATAAACTGAAGAAGTTCATCATTATTAGACCTGCTTTATAAGAAATGCTAAGTGCAATTCTTCAACTTGACATGAAACGAAGTTCAACAACAACACAAAGGTATATGAAAGATATATTTCTGCTGAAGGTAGATATGAAGACAAACACAGAATATTGTAGTAATGTAATTACATCACATAAAAGACAAAACCCATAAGAATAATTATAACCACACAAATTTGTTAATAGAAACATGGTATAGAAAGAAATAGAATCTGACATCAACTGCATAAATTGTGGGTGTGAACTGAAATAAAGTGTCAATTTCTGTATGCAGTTAAAGTTACCAGCTTTAAAAAGATTTCTATAACTATAACATGACTGGTGTGAAAGCCCTGTTAACGTACACCAAAAAAAAAAAAAAAAAATGTACAATAGACCCAAAAATGATGAAGAGAAAAGAATCAAAACACACCACTACAGAACACCACCAAACCACAAATAAAAACTGCAAAAGGCAAGGGAAAGGCAGAAAACAACCAAATGGCAATGTAGTCCTTACCTATCAATAACTACTTTATGTGTAAATGTACTCAACCTCTTAGTAGAGACACAGCAGCTGAATTGATATAAAAACAAGACCCAACAAGGGACACCTGGGTGGGTCAGTTGGTTAAGCATCAGACTTTTGATTTCAGCTCAGGTTATTATTTCAGGGTCGTGAGACTGAGCCTCGAGTAAGGCTCCATACTGGGTGTAGAACCTACTTAAGATTCTCTTTTCTCCCTCTCCCTCTGGTCCCCGACCCCTACTCATACTCTCTCTCTGTCTCTAGCTCAAGAACAAAAACAAAAACAAGATCTAATTATATACCATGTACAAGAGATTCACAATAGAAATAAGGGCACACAAAGGCTGAAAAGGAGTGGAGAAGATATTCTTTGCAAATGGTAATCAAAAGTGGGGTAGCTATACTTCTGTCAGACAAAATAGACTTTAAAAACCAGTCAAAAGAGACAAAATAATTTTGTAATGATAAAAAGATGAAGGGGAAAATATAACAATTGTAAATAGATGTACACCTAACAGTAGAGCTCCTAAATATATAAAGCAGGCTTTGATAGATCTCAAGGGAGAAATAGTTAGCAATATAATTATATAGGACAATTGAATATCCTACTTTCTTTTTTTTAATTTTTTTAAAAATATTTTATTTATTTATTTGACAGAGAGACAGCGAGAGAGCACAAGTAAGCAGAGTGGCAGGCAGAGGGAGAGAGAGAAGAAGGCTCTCCTCTGAGCAGGGAACCCAATGCGGGGGTCGAACCCAGGACCCCGGAATCATAACCCAAGCCGAAGGCAGACGCTCAACCAACTGAGCCACCCAGGCACCCCTGAATAACCTACTTTCCATAATGGAAGATCATCCAGATAGAAAATCTCAATGAACTAGGAAAAAAATATACTAAGCTCAAAGTTAAGTAAAAGGAAGGAAATAATAAAGGTAAAAGAGGAAATAAATCCAATAGGGAATAAAAAAAACAGTAGAAAATTAGCAAAACATAG
Source organism: Mellivora capensis (assembly GCA_004024625.1). NCBI lineage: Eukaryota > Metazoa > Chordata > Mammalia > Carnivora > Mustelidae > Mellivora > Mellivora capensis. The sequence goes on along the minus strand of PISX010003413.1, from coordinate 5,378 downwards.
AGTTTGTTTTTTAAAACTATAAAAAAGATGGAAATCCTACCATTTGTGACAATATGGTTGGAACTTGAAGGCATTATACTAAGTGAAATAAATCAGCTAAAGAAAGGTAAATACTATATGTTCTCACTTATATGTGGAATCTAAAATGAGCTCATAGAAGCAAAGATTAGAATGGTGGTTGCTTGTTGCTAGGGGTTGGGGGAAATGGTGAGATGGTGGTGAAAGGATACAAAGTTTAATTTATGCAAATTGAATAAGTTCTGGAGGAATGTACAACATTGTAACTATAGTTAGTCATATTTTATTGTGTTCTTGAAATTTGCTAGGAGTGAAATCTTAAATGTTCTCAATATATTAACATACAAACGGTAACTATTGAAGTTATGTATATGTTGATTAACTTGATTGTAGTTATCATTTTACAATGTATAAATATACTAAAACATCGTATTCTGCTCTTTAAACATGAACAGTTTTTATTTGTTAATAATAAGGAAAAAAGCTGGAACTTTTAAATGGAACTGATGTCAATCATTTTAATGGTTTTCTACAGGTGGTTTATCAAGACTAGTCTCTTACCTTCGTATTATTTTCAGTGTTGGCTAAATCTTGGATCTCAGTTAATAAACACCAATGACAGTTATTGAATGCCAGATATCTTACTCAGTTTCGGTACTATTGGTGCCAGTTAGAGATTAATTAATGGTGACATAGAGAGCATAAGGGAAGTTGCCCAAGGCCACACAGCTGATAAGAGCAAATTAGTGATTAAACCCAGCCACCTTGTGTAAGAGCACATACTGGAAAACACTAGTCTAATGCCTCCCAAGAAAAGTGACTTATCACACTGAGGTATGTAGAATTCTGTGAAACACCTTCACATACTGTCGGATCAATTTTGACCTCTACTGGACTTTTAGCTATTTTCATACTCTGGAAATGGGTCTGTGTTAATATGTGGTTTGGACTTTTGAGTAACTTTATATGATGTCAGCCATGCTGAAGCTGGCAGTATTGTGCAAGCTCCAGAACCAAGCTACCTGAGTTTGAACCTTAGATTCTGTATTTTCCATTTATTTCACCATGGTCAAATTATTTAATATCTCTGTGGCTCGTTTTCTGGAGACAATGAGAGTACCAACCTAAGACATCATAGAATCATGATAAATATTTAATTTATAAAGTCAGTGGGGTTAAATCTAGTAAGCACTCAATGTATGCGCCTATTTCTGGTTTATACTGTAGGCTGAAAATCATGACATCTTAGTCTCTAAAACAAGTATTATTTGGTCTTTGTGGATTCTCTTTAGACATAGGCCCCAGATCTCAGCTTAGAATGTTTGTGTTTCTGAGGTACGTGGGTGGTTCAGTGGGTTAAGCATAGGACTGTTGATCTTGGCTCAGGTCATGACCTCAGGACTGAAAGATTGAACTGCATGGGGCTCCATGCTGGGTGTGGAGCCTGCTTAGTATTCCCTCTCTCCCTCTGTTCCTCATCTCTCCCTCTTTAAAAAATAAAACAAAACAAAACAAAGTATGTGTTCCTGCACTTTTTTTTGTTATCTATGAGAAGATTGATTTGTAAGTTGATTTTGGAGGTCTTTTATTTTATTTTAATTAAATAAATTTTAATTTAATTATATATATATAAATTATATATATAATATATATTATATATAAATTAAAAATTAAATATTAATATTTTAATATTAAAAATAATTAATAAGATATGTAAGTTGATTTTGGAGGTCCTTTCAACTAATAGCTTTGATTCTATAGTTACCCCTTCCCTTCCTCCCACTATGTCTGTGTCTACTATCTTATTTATATGCATGCTATCAAGCCCTATTTCTTTAGTACTCTGCACATCAGTGTAACCTCATTACATAACACCCCTGCCCCTTTGCTGGATACTTTTCCTTTATATTGCTTATCATTTTCTTATAGAATATGTATGTATTTAATATATGTATACATTAAATATACACATAATATGTATAAGTAATGTACATATAATATATTTAATATATTTGCATTATTATTTACTTGACTCACTCCACTGGAATATAAGCTATATGAAGTAAAAACAAAATCTAAGGGAGCAAAGAATAGAGAGAAGTTGACCTGCTTTTAGTAGAATTCAATGTTTTCTGATTATTTCTCTGTATGTTTCCCCTTTCTTGCTTATAAGCATTCCTTAATTGTTTTTATTGTAAGGACCATACTCCCTCAGAGTTTCTATACTTTCTCATCAGCAGACCAGAAAATAATAACTAATTAATATTGTTAATCTGAGGTTCAATATTTTTGTGTGTTCTATGTACATTTTTAAAATATGAATCCCTTTTTTTCCCTTTATTATGCACAGATTTTAAACAATCAGCACAAAATATTACTATAAAGACATTGACAATATGCTATGGAATTTGCAGCAGTGGAGAGTTAGAATACAGTTATCACTGAGCTTAGTCCTGTAATTATCTCATACTCAGCAATGACTGCCTGTATGATGCTTTATACGTAAATGGTCTAAGGGACATTAATATTATCATTGTCACATTAGAAATGAAGGGGCCAAAGCTTAGAAAGATGAATTACATCCAAATTTAAATGATAAAATATAGAAGTTATAAAGTGCCTAGATTTTTTTTCCCCCTATGGAAAGCTGTTCCCTGAACTTGACTGCATGCTCATAGCATCATAGTGCTATGATGAACACATATTAGGCTCTCTCCCAGAGTTTAAAAAACTAGTTGTGTCAATGGAGCATCAAGCATGTTATGGCAAAGAAACTAAACGCAGTAATTTAGAGTAAATACTAAATTTAATGGTTCTGTCAGTTAACTCCATAAGAATTTCAGAAAAATAAAAACCAAAATGAGTTACATACCAGGAAACATATATAGGGTAAGTAATATTCAAGGATTTTTGTTTGTTTTATTTGTAAGGATGGAAACCAAAAACTACTCCAAGTATTTAAATATAAAACATTTAGCTTAAGGCATTGGACTAAAGGAGATAGAATGTGAGAAACTACAGAAGGGACTGTTGGACAACACAGAGATTAGTAAAAGCATGATGGTTAATCACCTCAAACTGGAATTAGTGGAATTAACAGTGTTCTTAGAGTTCAGGGTTTATGGTTACTTTGTGGAATTTGGGTCTACTGGGGGAACCTGGAGACAGAAAGAAATGCAGCAGCATCTACCTAAGACAGAGAGAGAAAGGAAATTTTATGCCTTCTTACTTCTTTTTGTCTGTGCGTCCCACTGCCTGAAGCAAGCTGAAGTAATTTGAAATCAGAGCCTGGGCGACAAAGATGCAGAAGCCAGGCTCTGATACAAAGCGGAGTTAGCAATGTCCAGGAATTGCTGTGAGGGCAAACAGGTCTACAAAGAGCTAAATAAGAGTAATGACTTAGTACTATACTAGTGATCAACATTGGTATCTGAGGCTAAAGCTGAGTTTTCATGCTGCATAAGTAAGAACATTGGAATTCAACTCTCAGGCAACATGAAGCAATTGAGGAAGAAAAAAAAATGGAGGAAGGAAAGAAGAAAAAGGAAAGGTAGAAGGGTCATTGGTAGAAGGTGGAAGGTAGAAAGATGGTCATTGGTAGAAGGTAGAAGGATCTTTCTACCAATGACCAGTTAATGATCAGTTGTTAAATTAGGAGGGCTTCAAACTATGCTGGTGGTGGCAATGAGAATAAAATGGGAGATGCGAAAACCATTTTATGGACATAATCAAAAGTGTATAGTGCTAATTATTCGTAGGGAATAAATCACCATATAATTATACAATTTTGAGCCTAAGAGATAAATATCTCTTATATTAAATAAATTATTAAATATTAAATAAATTAATAGAAAATACAGTTCAGTAGAGTATCTCCTTTGTTTAAATGTTCAATATACGGCTATCATATAGTAGTAGTTAAGGTCATGGATTCCAGAGGTGGAATCTTTTCATGTCACCTATTAGGTTTGTGACTTTGGGGAAATTAATACATTCTAAGATACAATTTCTTATTCTGTAAAATGAGAACAATAATATTGCTTCCTAATGTGATTTTTTTGAGAATTAAGTGGGTTAATACTTGCAAAGCCTTCCTAACACTTAAGTGTTGTTAAATTAAAGTGGCATCTTTGTGGGGATATTCTATATAAGCAAATATAGATTGTGGTTTGAAGAAACACTACATTTTGAGATACGTATTTGAAACTCAGAAATAGAGAAATCCATAAGAAAGACTTGATCTTACAGAGGAAGATTCTGGAGAGAAAGATTAAGAGTTGTGGCAAGATGATTAAGTAAAAGCTATAAGGAAGTAAAGAGAAGCAAGTTAAAAGATGGAAGGAAAAAATTAGGAAAATAAACAACCATAGAAGTGACAAAAGTATAACATTTGAAGAATAAAGTAAAAGGTCAAATATTGCAAGAAATGAGAACTAACACAAGGTGATAGCTTTTGTTAGAAAAGAGTTTTTTGTTTTTGTTTTTCTCCTTTCTTATATTTTCATTCAAAGGGCAAACAAAATCTTAACAGCAGGTGTTGGTAAATCTATCATGCATCTTTTTTTAATTTTTAAATTTTTCATTAACATATAATGTATTATTAGCCCCAGGGGTACAGGTCTGTGAATCACCAGGATTACACACTTCACAGCACTCACCATAGCACATACCTTCCCCAATGTCCATAATCCCACCACCCTCTCCCTGCTCTCCTCCCCCCAGCAACCCTAAATTTGTTTTGTGAGATTAAGAGACAGAAGAGAGTTTTTTTTTAAATAATAATTCAGAGTCCCAGTTCAATATAGGAGTGGAGAATGAATGAAGACTAACTGAAGTAGAGACAGAACATCCTTTCTCATAATGCATGACAAGAAGAATGAGTCAGACTAAGCCATCCACTTGAATATGAACTCATCTTAAAGCGATAAGCAAATCACTTTAGATAATTCAAACATGCAAATTGAAAATCAAAATGTGATTTGAACAGGTTTTCTTCTTCCGCCAGCAGATTTAAGAACTTTCTTATTCTTGGCCCTCTGTCATTTAAGTTATGCAGATAGACATACATGATTTGAAGTTTAGCTGTCATCTAGTCTAATTTAGAAGTTCTTCTCAAATTACCATGCCCACATTTACATATTTGTCGAGAATATAAAATTCGAGTCCTAACCAAGAGACACTACAAAGATTTTAACAGAATTTTTGGAATATACTAATGGTAAGAAATAAAATTAGAGATTTATAGTCTAAGTATGAAGTTGGTTTAAAAGTCTTCAAATTAAATACTCCAGCTGTAATTTTCATTGGTTGTAATTGCACATATTTTTTAAATAAAAGTTTGAAAAAGCTTATAAGTATGA